>CAUYRH010132661.1:0-15492 GCA_963574655.1 Perodicticus potto
CCCCGGCGGAAGGGACTGTATTCATTCGTTTCCTGGCCAAGGAACCCATACACTTATATATACCCTGAGGCTAGAGGCCTAGAGGAGGAGACGGGGAAAGACCGGGAGAGGAACGGAGAGAGCTTCTCTCTCCCCACTTGAAATCTCTCCCTCTACCAGGAGCTTTGGTGTTTTCTGTATTCTTTTCTGTAAATCAGTTCTGTCTTACCACAGAGGGGTGGGGTGGGGGAAATGTAATGAAGAATAATAAAATACATGTATTTAAAAAAATAAATAAAAAATAAAAAATAAAAAAAAGAAAAAAGAAAAAAAAAAGCCAGCAAATATTTGTTGGGGTATATGAACTAAAATGCACTTAGAAGCTACTGGAAAACAAAACATTAAACTTACGTACAATATCTTATAAAGGCTAAATAATACAATAATTTTTAAAAGTTCAAAGAAAAAAATAAATATTTACTCTTCTTAAATGCACAGCACTGTCGTAGATACTATATATGGTATGTGTGGGGTTACAAAAAAATTATTATTAGTAAAATATAGGTGAAAACTAATGCAGCTTCCACACTTTTGCCAAAGCTAACTTCGTCAACCCAAATGGGTATTGTCCTCTTATAATTAAAGATATTCAGTAGTTTCCCTCAGACTTCTGGTTAGAATGCAGGACCATGATAAATTGTGTACATCCTCATTTTTTGGCTCTCATTTTATCCAGGGTTTATTTATTGTCTTCTTTATTGAAATGCTTAGAGTTTCTTTAAAAGAAAGTATGAGCAGTTACATAAGTATGCTGCTTTTTGTTTTTTTCTTAATGTCTGGATATATTTACCAGTACTTTGAGTCATAAAACAAAGAATTTAGCGTACTGTAATAAGTTACTTAAAACAGGGATTAGAGATGTATATGAACTTTAGGGAATAACAACGACCATTCCTAAGAGTAGGAAAGACAGGAATTGCAAGAGAATACTATCAATTACCACTGCCACCCAAAGCACTAATCTAAGTGATTCTTATGAGGATGCAAGGAGATTTTGGTAAAATTTCATGTCTGCCTCCTTCCAAAGGTCACGTATCTTTATTTTTAATTAGCAATAAGTCTGGTCAAACTGGTCAAATTTTTCTATTTCCTGTTGAAGTCACCAAACTGAACGCTGCTTGCCATGCCATTGGAGAACAGTATTGTCCATGCGTTGAACCCTTGAAGACAGGAAAGACTGCAGGTGAATTAAAGATGGAGTTAAGGTATGTAAACAGACAATGTTTTTGTAAATTTATATCCTAAATATAAATATTTCAAACCTTGATCTTCATAATTTGTAACGTAATTTCTTAAAAAACTCTTCTACCTATTTAAGCAATGAATTCCCTTTCGATGTCTTTGTGGACACCATTCTAAATTTCTGAGTACACATGCAGAAGCAGCTATTCC
This sequence comes from Perodicticus potto, assembly GCA_963574655.1. Lineage (NCBI taxonomy): Eukaryota > Metazoa > Chordata > Mammalia > Primates > Lorisidae > Perodicticus > Perodicticus potto. The sequence continues at coordinate 1,432 of CAUYRH010132661.1, forward strand.
CTCCTCTCTGCCATCCACAGTACTGTAATTAACCGTAGTGTAGCAATGGCTTTACAAGTATATACACTCCTGGTCCTAGATTGTATGTGTGGATAACAGAATTCACTTTTGTGTGAAGAAATTTTTCTGCTCAATTTTCCAGTGTATTCTTCCCATCAATATTTGGAGAATACATTTCAGAATCATATAAAAGTAATTATAAATAAACTTGAATGCAATTTAAAACCAGGTATTTAATAAAATATAGAGAAGGGATGAATAAACAGTGATGCTAAAGAACATCAATAAAAACATTACAAAGGAAGAAGATTCTCAGCACAACACTGAGAATTTGTGAGTTTCTAACATGCGGCTTTGGGACCTACTGGAATTTCAGGCAATGGTATCTGAGGCATTGTCCGGTGTACCAAAGTAAAACAAATTGAAATTAAGGTGATGACTCTGTGGAATTTCATAAGCTTGGAAAAAATGAGATTTAAACTGAGTTCAAAATTTGGGTGTACAGACACTTTGCCAAACACAACCTGTGCCTTACAGAAATTAGAAATTATAGGGAAAAAAAGCATCATATTTAGGGCCTCAATATAAAATCTGAATTTGAGGGACTACTCAGTATAATAGGGTTTTGAATTTATTGGTATATTCATCACTGTTTATTTATAATGTACATTATTCTAAAAAAGAAATTTGGTGCTATTTCTACTTTCCTGAATTGCACCACAAAAAAATTATCTCCATTGCATTTACTCATCTGTGTATTTTAAATGAATTCCATGTTAGTGTAGACCTATTCAACATTTTAAAAAGATAAAATATATTCACCTATGTTGCCCATTTTCCATAAAAATCAATATTTAACAAAAATAAATAAATCACAAGCATTTAATTTGTATTTTAACTTTCTGTAATATTTATGTTTGAAATTTCTAGTTAAATATATTTTAGAATCTAATAATACTTCATGTTTTTATGTGACATATCAATATTTGATAGTATTTTTTAAGGTAAATCTCAGCAGGAATCACTTTTAAGGTTTTCTAGCTCATGAAGGAGCCGGGGGAAAATAAACATAAGAAATGTTAAAACAGAGAGACATCAGTTTCTTTCTGTTAAATTAGTCATCAGCGAATAAATTTCTGATAGTTAAAAGAGGTCAAGAAAATCCAAGGGAAATTAAAAATATATATTCAAAGCTGAAATAAAAGCTGTAGATTTCCTACCTTGAAAAAAAATAGTTACATTTTTCTTGCAATTTTCTATTATATTAACAGCAGAAATTAGCAACATTAGCATAAATTGAATAATATACTATTAATTAATACTGATAAGAATTATTGAGGAAAGCAGTAGAATAAAATTTTCAACTCGGTATTGTTTTTATTCATTCCATTTGTTTGTTTGTTATTCTTTTTGGATATTTACCATTTCTTTCCTCACTTGAACTCACCGAAATGAATAAAAATGTGACGTACATAAATACTAGGTCTGACAATTAAGTTCTCAAACTCATCCTAGACAAACTGCCACTTACCTCATTAATGAACACCACTGTAGACATCATCAAAGTACTTCCCTTTGACACCTGGTGGCCAACACCAGTGCCTAGTCAACCCTTCAAAGCAGTTTTGGAACTCCCTTTCTGGAACAGCCATCAAGGCTGCCATTGTATTACCCTTGATGTCCTGAATGTCTTCAAAATGTCTCCCTGTTAATATTTCCTTTATCTTTGGGGAAAGAAAAAAGATACTAGGGTCAGATCAGAGGAGCAGGGAATATGTTCCAATACAGTATTTGTTTACTGGCTAAAAGCTCCCTCACAGACTGTGCCATGTGAGTTGGTACATTGTCATGATGCAAGAGCCATGAGTTGTTGGCCAAGATTTTCAGTTGAGATTTTCCTATTTCTCTATCAATGTTTACTAAATTTGCTATGATTCTCATAGTCAATTGGTGATTCTGACACACAATTCAATGAATGTTTTCAATTATTTATTTATTCTTTGCAGTTTTTGCCCGGGATTGGGCTTGAACCCACCACCTCTGGATATGGGGCCTGTGCCCTACTCCTTGAGCCACAGGTGCAGCCCTACAATGAATGTTTTCATGTGTTCTGCTTGTTACTGGTTGCCATGATCTCTTTTAATCAGTGATGTTTTCTCTCCCCTCAGAAAAATGTTTCATTCATTTATACATCATAGTTTTCTATGAAGAAAAATAAATGAATGAATTCCTTTCCACTCTTGCTAAGTTTATTAAGAAATTTACTAACTTAAAATTTGGGGTAAACCTGTTCCCTAAAACACAGGTCCCCAACCTTATTGGCACCAGAGCCTTGTTTCATGGAAGACATTTTTTCCATGGATGGGAGGTGGCAGAGGGATGTGAGGACGATTTGGGTTTGATTCAAGTACATTATCCTTACTGTGCACTTTATTTCTATTATTATTATAGTGTATTATGTAATGAAATAATCATACAACTCACCATAAGGTAGAATCAGAAGGAACCCTGAGTTTATTTCCTTTAAAATAGATAGTCCCTAGTGGTAAGCTTCCCCTCAGTTCATCAAGCATTTGATACTCATAAGGACAGGAACATTCAATCCCTTTCTTGTGCTGTTTACATTGGGTTTAGTGTCCCTATAAAAATGTAATGCTGCCCTGATATGACAAAGGGTGACGCTTAGGCAGTGATGCGAGCAATGGGAAGTTGTTATAGATATAGACAAAGCTGCACTGGCTTGCCTCCTGCTCACTTCTCCCTGTGTGGTTGAGTTCCTAACAGGCCACAGATTACTATAGGTCTGTGACTGAGCAGTTGGGGACTGCAGCTGTGAAATATATTATTGGCCTCCCTGGAAATGGGATGTAGTTTCTACTAAGAATTAAAATTGTTCAGGACTTTTCTTGGATACTTCTTTTCTCATGCTACAGTTTCCCCCAGGGAAATGTCATCTTCCTCCTCCTTTCTCTTAACCACTGTCTCTAAAATGTAAATTTTGACCATAGACTTTTCTACCAAGACACAATACTATACTATGAACAAGATACATCCCTTTTCATGGAAATGTCAAACTTAGCAACAGGATATCCAAATAATTTATCTTTTTATCAACAAATGTTCTTCAACTATTTTCCTCTATTTCAATATTGTATGATTAGTTAAGCACTGCTGTATAACAAACCACTTTAAAGTGTCCTTACTCCCTTCCCCCTCAAATTTGCAATAATTGCTGCATTTAATTTAACTCTCCACCCACACTTTTCCTTACCATTGACCAAATGGGCATTGGTTTTCAAATAGAGGAAAGCAATTAACCTCAACATAATCTCCAGGGTTCAACATTTGCCCATCCAATTATATTCTACTGCCAGGAATAACTATAAAATTGTAATGCTATTTATGTCATCACCCTAATAAAAATCTTTATAGTCATTCTAATATTTTTAGGATGGATTTTAAAATGCTTAAATATTGACAATCCCTATTAAGCAACATGAGCAAGGCTATTTCTTGCTACCCCCATATATCCATTGTTGATTTCAGTAACTCCAGTTTCACGTGTTCTTTTATTTCATAGTGATGTTGTATAAGGCTTCCATTCTATATCTATCGTCTGTCCTTATACAACCAAGCAATTTTTGGAGTTTTACCTTAAATCTCAGGATAGATTTCATTTCAGCCATTATTTGTACATATTTATACCAGCCACAGACCAAATTAAATCCTCCTGAGAATATTTCTCTACTCCCCAAATGCCCTGTAATGCTATTTCATTGTGCTCTGTACCACTGTAACTTTGAATTTCTGGTTTATGTTGTCTCCTAGTCCACTAATGACCAACAAAGCATTAAGCAACAATAGAAATATTCTATTGTCTGAGTTGTTTAATACAATAGTTATGAGCCATATGTGACTATTTAATCTTTGATGTAGTCACATAGTGCAACTCATTTTATTCAATTATTTTAGCTTTAAATAGTTGTGTGAGCTGGTGGCTAAAGTGAAGTACAACTGTAGACCACTATATTTTTGAGGACAGAATTCAAATAAGTTTTAAAAGCTGTATTGTCTCACTGTCTATTTGAGCACCTTGTTAATTCTTATTGAATGCACATTTGTGAAAGTTCTTCTTTACATCCACACAATATCAGAAAAGAAATGCGTATCAGTCCACCGTCAGAAACAATGCAGTCTTCCCTACAGCTTACTAGGAACACACTTAGAATTCCTTCAAATAACCCTTCTTATCATCTAAAATTTATATCATTTGTCTCTCAATCCTCCCTACCTCTTACTTCACACAACACACTCAACTTTGAATCCTTGAACTATATTACTCATAACCTACATCAAGGTTGGTAATATCTGTTTCTTGCCTCCATCTTGAAGAGTTATTTTCAATCTTCAAAGATTATAGCTCTTTGTATACTCTCTAGGCATTCCAGCTTAGGTTTTTCTCTTAATGGAGCATAGCATTGGCACTATTGTTAGTTTATCGTATCCTGTGGAAGTATTTTATGTTGAAAAACAAGCCCTTTCCAAAACTAACCATATACAGTAAGCGTTACATGAGAAACAAAGGCAAAAGATAAATGCTCATCTTAAACTTTCTATATGTGATACCATAATAGAAAGTTAGAATTCTATTCTATGAGGCATATAGTTTGCAAACTCATCCTAGAAAAAGCGCTACATACTTTATTGCAGACTATCACTATGGTCACCTTCAATATATTCACCTTGACCTGGTGTTGTATACACATGCACACACACACGTGAAAATCAAAATTGTTGGCTACATATAAAAACTCCTGATATCAGTATCAGGTATTATAAAAAATGGTACCATATATACTTATTTGTATATATATAAAGTTTATATACATGTATATATGTGTGTATACATAAATACATATTTTTGCTACCATGACCTGCTCATTAATACTTAAAATATTAATTCAACAAATCAATTGTATATCATCACTTTAAACTAGAGAATTGTCTTAAAAACTTCTTAGAATATTAGCTATGGAAGCAGATCTAGTTTTACATATTCCCCTACATTATTAGGGCTGCCTCTTGGTAATCAAAACAATAAAAAATTTAAAAAAAATGAGAACAATAATTTTCTGCTTTCTTCAGAGTGTATTTAGATTAGGAAGAAACAATGATAAGAATGTGAATATATGTAGGCTGTGGGTAATTACCAGGTATTTGCTTATTAAGAAAACCAACAATGCATGGCACAAAACTCTTACACATTAGAAATGTATTTTTGGAAACTGTGCTACACTTAGGAATCATTTTATGAAATTATAATCTCTTTATATCATTTTTAGAATGAGAAAACACTTTATTTCAGCTATTTTTCAGTCTTAATATACAGGACATTTATTGCACTGGGGTGAGTAATAATTATCATTAATCCTTCACAATAGAAGTAAAACATAATGTCTTCCTTTGAAAAGGAAAAAAAATAATTCACCTTATTATTATAAGAAAAGTCTTAGTTTTTGAAATTTGAGCCATTCTTCAAAGACATTCCTGGTCCTTATGTCCTTTGAGACTATTTCCTCTAGTATCAAAATTTTCTCTTCAAAACAAGTTAGTAAAAAAGAGGACATTAAAACATTAGAATGACCTTGCACCTGTGGTCTACAGACACATGAAAAAAATGTTTATCATCTTTAATCATAAGAGAAATGCAGACCAAAACCACTTTGAGATATCATCTAACTCCAGTAACAGTAATTAATCTACATCACAAAATCCTAAAACTACAGACGTTGACATGGATGTGGAGAAAAGGGAACACTTCTGCATTGCTGGTGGGAATGCAAGCTAGCTACTTTTCTTTTGGAAAGAAATTTGGAGAACACTCAGTGATCTAAATGTAGACCTTCCATTTGATCCTACAATTCCTCTACTAGGAGTATATACAAAAGGCCAAAAATCACTTGGCAACAAAGATATTTGTACCAGATCGTTCATTGCAACTCAATTCATAATTGTCAAGTCCTGGAAGAAGCCCAAGTGCCCATCGACCCATGAATGGATTAATAAATTGTATATGTATATGCATACCATATGCAGCCTTAGAAAAAGATGGAGACTTTACCTCTTTTATGTTACATGGATGGAGCTGGAAAATATTCTTCTTAGTAAAGTATCTCAGGAATGGAAAAAAATATGCAATGTAATCAGTACTACTATGAAATAAGTTTATAATCGGTCACACTTTCATATGAGAGATCAATCACTAGTACAGCCCAGGATGAAGGTGGGAAGGGGAGGGGAATGGAACGGGAGGGGGATGGTTAGATAGAGGGAGAGTTAAAGGTGGGACCACACCTATGGAGCATATTGCAAGGGTACAAGTCAAATCTACCATGTATTGAACACAAACGTCTTAACACGTGATTAAGTAAATGAGGTGAAAGCTATGTTAATTAGTAGGATGTAAGCACTCCAATTTGTACAAAAAAACAACACATTGGATCCCACAAAGGCATAAATGTATTCATGATCTATGTACATATGACTTAATTAAAAAATTAAAAATAAATTAGAATGAAAAAGAGAAATTTCCATAAAAAATTATTTGTTATTATAAGTTATTTGCAAACCATTATTAAAAAATTATCTCTGGAATTTATGGAATGTAAAGTGGTGGGTTGAATTATGAGTTATGTTAGCAAGGGTATTACCTTTCTGATTTTATGAGCAAATGTCATATATGCAAACTATGTAACATATTTTAGAACATAATTAAAATATCTGCATTTTTAGGTACAGCTTGGGAGACTGGTAAAATTTTAAAAAACAAATAAAAGAAAATAAATTATCTTCATTAAAACTAAAATAAATTTGTTTATGAGTACAAAACATTAATGTTATGGGAACTAAACTTGAATTTCTTTAACAGTACCATATTTAAAGTTGATAAAATTGTCTGTGAATATGTTCCTGTCTTTGATATTTAACATTTTACTTGCTTAATATATGTGATGTAATAACCTTAGCAACATTTAAACATCAGAGATGACTTATAAATCTTTAAAGATTCCTGGCCCTCAGACTGTAAGAATGGAGCTGATCATATAAAACTAAGCTTGGTTTATTCTAAACAACATGGCTTTGAGGTGGGTTGATAAGCTCAGGTGCCAATTTCCTTCCCTCCTGCCACCCTGAGACAGAGAGCTCAACCCCTTTCTTTCCTTCTCCCCTTCTGCCTACTCAACGTGAAGACAAGGATGAAGACTTTGATGATGATTCACTTCCACTTAATGAATAGCAAATGTATTTTCTCTTCCATATGACTTTCTTAACATTTTTCTCTCTAGTTTAATCTATTGTAACAATCAAATTATATTAATGATATATATAACATATAAAAAATGTGTTAACTCGACTCGGCGCCTGTGGCTCAATGGGCTAAGGCACCAGCCACGTACCCCTGAGCTGGTGGGTTCGAATCCAACCTGGGCCCACCAAATAACAATGACGGCTGCAACCAAAAAATGGCCGGGTGTTGTGGTGGGGGCCTGTAGTCCCAGCTACTTGGAAGGGAGAGGCAGGAGACTCACTTGAGCCCAGGAATTGGAGGTTGCTGTGAGCTGTGATGCCACAGCACTCTAACTAGGGTGACAGCTTGAGGCTCTGTCTAAAAAAAAAAAAAATATATGGAAGCATTTGTTTACTTAAAGTCAGACAAATACAATCTTACAAATTATGCATAATACCATATAATCAATGTACTCATTTTAGCTGAGAAAATGTACATTAAGACAAGTTCCTTGTTTGACGGCTAATATTAGCCAAGACTGTTTCATCCTAAACCATGCTTACCTAACTTTTTCTGATTGAAGAAGTTGATTTTTGCTTTAGCCTCATCACCTTTAGGTTTCACTTATGAAATATAAAAATAGTTTACAGAAAGGGCCAAGCATAAATAGCCACGTTATAACTATAATGAACCTACATCTTTTGGGACTGAAACAGCAGATAAGTCTTTACTTGAAAATATAGCCATATTTAGCTTTTAGGTGATGAGTTAAAAAGGAATTCCTGAAGACAAACTCATAAAAGGACATCCATTTGGCAAAGCTTTTGTAAGCCTGCTATGCTCTTCAGGATGTGTGGAGTCACCTATTCAGCTGGTGAGGACTGAGTCCACTTCTTCTCTGGGGAAAGAAAGGCTGAGACTCTGCCTTCAAGTGTATTAAAAAGACCTGATAGAGGAACTTACTCTGTTTTGAAACCTCTGGTTGTTAGCAGAATTTGGTGCTATCTTCCACTGGAAATGTAAGTTGCAACTTCTGGAAGAAAAACAGGGCATCTAACGTATTAATTTTCAAGTGAATTTATAATTATTAGTTGTGATTACTAAAAAAATAAGAAAAATAGTATTTGGAAAAAAACTCAGTGACTATTTCTTCTATCCAATTAAAATCTAATAAACCATATTCTCTTCCATTCACCTAATTATTGTGTGCAACTGAAAACATCATTTTCTTGCTTTTTAAAATGATATTTTGGGCACATCTACTTATATATGACACTTATAAATACAGATAAAAAGTTTTATTACTATAAGATTTAAAATATATTAGTATATAACTGTGTGGCACACTAATATTCATGTTACATGAATAGCATGGCTATTTATATAATAATCTATATATTCGTATTTTCATTTTTCTATTTTTTATATTTTGCTTTAGATATTTTTGGAAACAGAAACTTACAAATTTAACAATAGTCCAGGAGTATAAGGAAAACATTTGTGCATATGTTACACATGTCTTTATTCCTTGCCATTATATTTTAGCATACTAAGAAAAAAAATCACTACTATAAAAAAAGCATGTTATAATGCACACTTGATAATATCAGATTTATGACATTTGAAATTATCCTCATTAATACTTTCTATTTATCTGTAAATTAGACCTTAATACTTTTATTAGCTTTAGAAAAAATATATAAACTTCTATAAATAAAATCTCAATGAATTTAAAATCTAAAGATTGCATTTTTAATATACTGAATATAGAACAATTAAAGAAAATGATTTCCAACTGTGCATGTACGCTGAACCGGTTTCCTTGGCTGCCTAAAACTCCATGCTTTTGCTTACAATTAATGATGACTAGGAGATTACCAGCTTGAAAAAAAGTTACAAAACTAAGGAAAGCATGTGATGAAATAAAAATCTAAAATTTAAAGTTGAAAACTGTCACCTATGACATGGCCACAATATAGGATGTATAATCTGAGATGGACAAATGTCATTAATATGTTTATCACAAGGCTGTGCTGCAACAGAGCCAACATTTTAATTGCAACATCAATACCAACGATGATATTAGCAGACTATAATTATAGTGCAATGCAAACCTAGAATGATGACTTTGATAACAGATAAGAGAGTATATGAATGCATTTCAAAATATAAACAAAAGTGTTAATTAAACAAGAAAAAGATAAAGATACTGTGTCACAAAATAATCATTATCAGTAATATTTACTGCATGTTCCAATGCTGACAATTCCTGTGCTAAAATATATACAAGTCATATCCCATTTTAACCTCATGGAGAAGAACCCAATAAAGCAGGTACCATTATTTTTAATCTCACGATAACGTGAAAGCAATAGGCATTCAGCAGAAGACAATATGACACTATGATTATGCTGGGCCATGATAGAGAGCCCCAGCTCCCAGCCAGCCATCCAGTCACAAGGGTTAGCCAGCGATGCCCTACAGCCTATTTAATTTGTTGCCAGATGGTTTTGACTAACTATAGGCGAAATGTTCTCAACCTGTTTAAAGCAGGGTAGACTGAGCTATGAAGTTTGGTAGGTTAGATGTATAATATACATTGTTTAATATTTTCAACTTGTTGGTCCATTTATCAGGAGATATCCCCATTGTACATCAAGGAGAATGTATATAATTATCTGTACGTTTACATGTACCTAAAACTTAGTTTATATATTCTTATTAAATGACCATATAAAGACTGAATTTCAGCTGCTTTTGAAGGAAATAGGAATTCATGACAGGTAGCATACAAAAATATGTATTCACACAACCAATTTACTTTCTTTTTACCTTTGTGCAGATACTTGTTGTCTACACAAAACATACATACAGCTCATTTTTTTGTTGTTGTTGTTGCATGAATGGATATGACTTCCTTTTATCTTTAATCAAAGGACATCATTACCCAGTTGTAGCCTTAAAATCAGACATAAAACAATTATTGAAAACAAGAGAGCTTCACTTCTACTAAAGTGAAACCAATTGCTTCTATGATGTCACTCAGTGTCATAACACCTCAAAAATTCTGCTTCATCACTTTTTTTAAACACCCTTCACCCTGAAATTGTTCTTGTCTGTGTACAGTAGGGTCTGTTTCTCTGGAAAATGTTAACAAAAATGAAACACCTTAAAATTATATATATTTATGACCTTGCAGTCCTTGTGCATGAGAAGTTTGGGTACAGATTGACTGGATGTTCTGTTGAGAGTTTCCTGGTAAAGTCAAGTTTCTTAGGCACAAATCGCAGTGTCACTGTCCTACGTGGCAGCCTATCCCAAACTCAATAGACGTTCTCAGGGTATTCAGTTCCTGGGGAGGTTCAACTTAAGTCCCTGACTTCTAGCTGGATGCTAGTTTGGGGTCTTTCTTGAATACTACTGACCCCCTTTAGTTTCTAGCTAAATGATCATTACAAAATGGCAACTTACTCAAAGACTGCACGAGAATTATTCTTCCATTAGCTAAAACTGAGTTTTATATACAGGGTGGACATAAAGTCTGTGTGCAATTTACCATGTCAAAATATTTTAAATTGCACTCGAACTTCAAAGCAACCCTGTGTACATAGTACATAAAACAAGGTTAACATGGGGTGACTATCCCTTCACCTTTTTCATATATCATAACCTAATCTAGGGAGCAATTTCCCCATCATATTCACAGGCTTCAGTCAAGGTTATGCAGTTATTTGGGTCACGTGCACCATTAGGCAAAAATCTTGGAACCATCAAATAATTCCGTGTTACCACACTTAGCCATACTGTACAAGTAGCATAGCACTACTATGCCACCAATTCTTAGAATTCTCATTTCAAAGATTATGATGAACTCATCTTAAAATATTCAAATAATGGGTCATTTCACAGAAGAGTGAATTAGAGAAAGCCATTTGGCAAATCTGTTAAATTGACTAAGTGACTTGGATAATACAACCCATGAAGGTAGGTCTCTATAACAACCTATGAAACAGTAAAGTTTTAAAAATTAAAATTATCTGCAATTAGAACTTTAATAAATTGCCTTACTATTATAGAATCCTAAAAAAGTACATAGAGTTGAGATAAATAATATGTTGGGGGGAAAAACTCAAGTTCTATAAAGACAACTATTATGATGAATGAAAAAAAAGACTAAATGACAAAAATATAAAACCATTTATTGTTTAAGGTGAAATGAAAGAAAAACTTTAAATTTTATCAGATGTCCCACTTCTTTAATAAACACAATGCTTTCAGGAATATATTCTGATTTATGATGCCATGCTGGTCATTGAAGAAAAGAGATGAATATCCTTTTGAATGACTGAGGCTATGGTTCACAGACTTAATCATGACCTACTTGGATGGCCTTGAGGCAGTTTCTGGCCAAATACTTCAAAGCATAAATCTTACCTTATTAAATCCAAAGGAGATGTCTTTCAATAAAAAATATGAGATATATTTAAAACGAGCATGGTACTCAAAATCCGAAAGTGAGAATAATACAGAGAAGAATACAACTTTGTCTCACTAACAATGTCATCATAAGTTACAAAACTTTGCAGCTGACCATGTGTGCAATTATCAGATATTTTACTTTATAATATACTTTGAAAGAAGTATATTTTTCCCAGATTAGATAGTACACCTCCAGTGTAAAATCATTGTTGGAGGTGCTCTGTAATGAATGCACAGAGGTGTCCTACAGTTAAAAACAAAACAAAATCAGAACAAAAACCCTGAATAGTCTGAGCACATTTTCCAGGATCCACTGCATTTGAAAGGACTCTCAAAACTGTAGATCTATCCTTTCCTTATGCTTTAAATAATCCCCTAATGTTTACTTACCATTTACAAAGGAATATTTAAAAGAAAAAAAAGTCCTTGTCTGTTATATGTATAATTGGAGTTTTAGCATATTTCAAAATATTCTATTTATAGATTTCTCTACTCTTAGAAAGTATACATAGTGTAAAAATCTCAAAATTTATATTTCGGTGTATAATAACATTATTGGTTTTATGCCCAATGTAGCATTTTACTTCTAAGATATTTCTTTCAAATTTGTATTAGTACTAACAATATGGGAATATGCTATCATTGGAAGCATGCTAGCATTAGATATTTTTAAAAGACTCTAGCTTATATTTAATTGTAATAAGAATCAAAGATAGAAAAATAATAAGAATGCATATGATATTTTAATATTAAAGAGTGCCCAATACCAAATGGGAAGAAGAAATATGGTGCTTGTATGTATGTATGCATACGTACCTATGTATTCTTTTGATTGTCAGCACAATAGTATATGACAGTTAAAAGAAGAAATGCATAAGTTCTTTAAATGCATTGTGGCATGAATTAATATACTTTATGCTACTCTGCACTTGTGGAAGTATGCCTACATACTATGTCTAGTTCCGGCATGATACTTTATCAAGACCTTTATTCTGCAGTGTTCTCTGTACAAAAACAAAGAAGAAGCTGACGAGACTCACATTGCAGCATGAAGGAAAATTTCATAGAGCTGGGAATATGTAACTTAAACAGTGAAACTCACATGACATGAGAATTGACTCTTAATATTTGAAGAGCTGTCATGTGGAAGACGGAGAGGACTTGTTCTGTATTACCCTAGAGGGCGGAAGTAAACACTAGAAGGAAACTATTGGCACAGAGATGTGAGATAAGAATAATGAAGAACTTTCTATTGATTAGAGATAACCACCAAAAAATATGCTCTCCTGGAAAGGGTGTTTTCTTTGCCCTTGAATACTCTCAAGAACTTCTGTAAGTTTTCATCCAGTAAACCATTCTGTCAGATATCCAATCTATATCTTTACAGCTAAGGAGACAACAACCAAAGCAAATAGACAACCCAGACAATGGGAAAGGATATTTGCATATTATGAATCAGACAAAAGCTTGAAAACTAGGAACTACAGAGAATTCAAATTAATCAACATAAAAGGAGCCAGCAATCCCTTATATGACTTGGCAAGAGAGATGAATAGAGCCTTCTCTAAAGAAGAGAGAGGGATGCCTAAAAATATGTGAAAAAATGTTCATCTTTCCTATTATTGGAAAAATGCAAATTAAAACCACCCCGAGATATCATCTAACCCAAGTGAAAATGGCCCAAATTACAAAATCTCAAAATTACAGATGCTGGCATGGATATGGAGAGAAGGGAACACTTTCACACTGCAGGTGGGACTGTAAACTAGTGCAACTTTTTGGAAGGAAGTATGGAGAACCCTCAAAGAACTCAAGCTAGACCTCCCATTTGATCCTGCAATCCCATTACTGGGCATCTACTCAGAAGAAAAAAAAAATCCTTTTACCATAAGGACACTTGCACTAGACTGTTTACCGCAGCTCAATTTATAATCGCTAAAATGTGGAACAGCCTAAATGCCCACCAACAGAGGAATAAATTAACAAGCTGTGGCATATGTATACCAGGGAATACTATTCAGACATTAAAAAGATGGAGACTTTATGTCTTTTGTATTAACTTTGATGGAAGTGGAACACATTCTTCTTAGTAAAGCATCACAAGAATGGAGAAGCAAGAATCCTATGAATTATGATATGAGGAAAATTAGTGATACCTAGTACACAGTGTGGGGTGGGGGAAGGGGAGAGCAGAGAGAGGAAAGGAGGGGTCATGGTGTGTGACACACCTTTTGGGGATGGGACACAATTATAAGAGAGACTTTACCTAACAAATGCAATCAGTGTAACCTGGT
>CAUYRH010132663.1:0-26711 GCA_963574655.1 Perodicticus potto
CCAGTGCTCACGGTTCGAGACCAGCAAGAGTGAGCCAGAGAAAAGACCCCGTCTCTACCACCAGGAAAAAACCCAGCACCGACCGGCCCGCGCATCGTTACGAGGAAGGACAATGGAAAAAAAAAAAAAAAAACAAACAAACAAAAAAAAAAAACAAGGAAACTGAAAATAAAAGCCAGCTGAAAATAAAAAAAAAAAAAAAAAAAAAAAAGAAAGGATGAACTTGGCAGTATAGGGCCACACGTATTTATGGATGGATTACAGTTTCTGCCAGGATCTTTGCCTAATTGCTGAAGACTAGAGCCTACATCTACTGTTTTGTTTCCTATCTTGGGGTTCCCTTAGGTTGATGCAGTAATTGTAATAGAGGAAGGAACATTCATTTTGAATTCAAATCCCATGTCAACCCCTTTGCAGCTGTGTGATTTGGGGCAAGTCACTTCACCTCTCTGTGCCTCAGTTTTCCCATAAGTAAAATGGAATAATACTAATTCCCACCACTGGGGCAAATGTGAGGATAAGATCAGATAATGTATCACCTACCTAACCCACAGTAGGTGCTCTAACCACACAACCTTATTTCTTTCTTCCTTCCCATTGCTCTCTCTCCTCTTGCCTAGTGCCGTCACATGGAGGGCTTTCCCTAGGAAATGTTGTCTCTGAGGGGATCATATCACCATCCCTGGGGTCCTGAGGCATGTCCAGCCCTACCTGGGATGGTATCTCCACCCTGATTACAACAGGGAAGTTTTACCTGCCTTCTTAAGATGTGGTTGGTAAGAAACTGTTACGTAATCACAAGCTGTTCTTGTTACCAATCCAACCATTACACAAAAAAGGATTAAGAACTTCATGGATGTGTTTATTTAGTTAACATATCTTTTGTAACCATTTACAGGAAAAAGAAAATCAAGTGCAATTTAGCAAGCTTAGAAATTCCCAACTGGTCCGACAGTGAATGTAATGTGAAATGACTTGATCAGGCATTCAGAAAAAAGAATCTAACCTTTCTAGAATAATAGCTGGCTTGGGACTTGGGGTGTGTGCATGTGTGTGTGTGTGCGCGCGCGTGCGCACATAGGTTTCTGAGGGGTAGAAATGCAAGACCCCAAAGAGGTCTGGGTCCCAGGAAGACTATCTTTCTTCCTTGCCCATAAGCGAGCCTGAAGGAGGGAGCAGGGACTGGAGATTAGGGGATGTGAACATCTGGCACAAAGATCTGGTAGGAGAACCACTGCGCCTCATGGCCCTGGGAGAAAGGTGAGGGTCTAAGGAACTAGAAGCCTACCTTCTCTCATCCCTCTGGGCCTCAGTTTCCTAATCTGTAAAAGGAGTTTATTAGACCTGACTTCAAGAATAAGTACCAAAAGTTGGGGCAGGTATCCCACAGCTCTGAACTTTCCTAAATGTATGCCTTTGGGCATGTCCTATCTCTGGGCCTCAGTATCCTTGTCTGTAAATTGGATGATATCAGGCCCTGTCCCACGGTATAAAGATGAAATAGGATGGTGCACTTGCTAAGGGGTATAGGAGGTTCCTGGCACACAGTAGGTGTTTAATAACTCTATGTCTTTCTCAACCTTTGAGTTGAGGAGAAACCTGGTTAACCCATTTTAAGCATGAGCCTTGTGTACCATTGCCTGGGAGGTCAGGACTGCCCCCAGGCCCTGGTCCTCTGCCCCAGCACCAGCAGCAGGCGAGAAAGCTGCTGCCAATTTGCTGTCTAGACCCTGCCACTGACTCCTGACAGCTCCCCAGGGACACGGCAGCCACCTCCAGCTGCTGCTCCTGCCCTTCTATACACAGCCATTGAAAATTAACGGCCAAACTCAGCCCCCTGGGGGGGGGGAACCAGGCAGCTGCTTGGGGGGCTACACTGAAGGGGGACTGGACCAGCAGACTGAGTGGTCCTTGGAGCCAATCTCTGGAGATGCAGGAGGGCAAATGAGAAGCCCATCAACTACTTTTAGGCTATTATTCGGGGAGAAAAACAGAAGTGGTTGGAAATCAGGAGTCACAGTATAATCATAAACCAGCCCCCAGTGTCCCAGCATTTACTCTGTCCCAGACCCAGCTGAACTTCTTGCCACATTGGACATGCAGAATCCTCCCAACAAACCTGCAGTTTGGGTTCTCAGGTGGCTCCATTTCACTGATGAATAAATTGAGGCTCAGAGAGAGGCAGTGGCTTGTCTAGGGTCACACAACTGCGAGGTGACAGAGCACCTGAGCTCTTGGCCAGTGGGACATGGGGCTGGTGGTCACAATATTCTCAGGGTACAGCAGCTTCGTTGTCTTGAGTCCCCACTTGACCCATAGGTAGCATCCTCTTGTTAAGCCATTTCAATGGCTTGAGCCTTGCTTTCCTCACCTGCTAAATGGGCATAAGAGTGCTACCCTTACATGGGTGGTTTGGGGGATTTTGGGGGGGATTTATACTGAGAGTCTGGCACAGGGAAATCAGGTAGTAAAGGGTTAAGAAATCACTAGTTTCTATTATTATTGCTATTATGATTTTGTTGTTTTGCCTTCTGGATGGACACCTTGGCCATTGCATACAAGATAACAGCCCTGAGTCCACATGAATAGGAAAGAAAGGGTTGTGCTGAGCTGTGCTGTGCCATGCCAGGCACTGGGCATGTCTGGAGCTAGTGCTGATGGGGACAAGCCTGCTTCTCTTCTCGGCTCCCCCTACTCCTGCCAGCTGGTCAGTGAACTGGGTAGGCCCTGCTTATGCCCGGAGGATGCTCTCTGCTTGCCTTGTTCTATTTTTGGAGAGAGGTAGCTACTCAGCACCCCAGACAGTTTGTGAGCTGGCCTGGCCCAGATACACAGGGCCAAACCCCCAGGCTGGTGGAAGCCCCTGATGGGCAGTGCCTGGGCGTCTAGCTTCAGAGATTCCATCCCACACTCAGTTCTTCCACACTCCCTTCCCAAAAGGCCTCCCTAGAAGCATCTCTTGCAGAAAACCACTCTTTCATGTAACTAAGTGATAACAGCAAAAGTGACTATTAATTATGTGTCTCATGTGCTATAAGCTTTATTTAATCCTCCCAGCAATCAGATGAAGGACAAGTCCTAACCATGCCCATTTTAAAGATGAGGAAACCAAAGCAAGTCACAGGCCCTGCCCAAAGCTTGGACTTTGAACCCACAAACAATAAGAATTGATGACTTTGAGTACTTGAAGCCAGCCGGCACTGAAGGGCCAGCTCTCTTTAGGCTTCCAGCTAGGAGGACAACTGTAGATTCACCCCAGACATATCCAGTGCCTGCTGGGCTCCAGGTACTTTCATGGATAATAAATAACCTCATTCAACCCTTCAGGGATAGCTTTTATCATCCCCATTGAACAAACCAACCAAAGTTCAGAGGTGAAATGAAACAAAATTGGTGAGTGACAGAGCCAGCAATGATCATTTAACTTTTACAACAACTCCATGCAGTGGGTACTATTTCTATTCCCATTTTACAGATGAGGAAACTGAGGCACATAGAGCTCCACATGGTCGGAAAAACAGAGATGATAATGGACTCCAGAACTTAAGCTACTGCCTTTTACACTGCTCTTAACCTACTTGACATTATTTAAACTCTGTTAGTGCTGGAAGGCAGTCCAGAGGTTGAATGATCTTGGGAAAAGCCATTTCATTTCTCTGAGCACTTTAGTTCCCTCACCTGGACAGCAGGGGTCATCAGAGCAGCCTGTTGGGCTGAGGTGAGTGATGGGGGGCACAGCACACAGTGGGTGCTCAAAGACTGCTATGCACCTGGCCCCAGCGCTGCACACAGCAGCTTCTCTGCAAATATCTGTTTGAATCTATCACCTCATTTGGATCTCAGAAGGCAGATTCCAGGCCCATGACCCTCAGGAAGTGGCCTCCCTCTAATTGGGGGCTGCAGTCTGTCCCAGCAGGCACTGCTAGTGAGTTGCAGTGACCCCAGGGGTCCAGGCAACTCCTGGGTAAACAGGGCTGATGCGAGGTGACAGCCTGTTCTTCCTAGGCCAGCCCTGGTCCTGTCCCCATTCCATAATGTAGGCTGTGCCCTGTCAACCCACAGACAAGGTTTTTGCTTTTGGGGGTGGGGCCCTGGAAACTGGGTCAGGTTACCCTGCCTCAAGGGAGAAAGACTGGAGGAGGACTCTAGCTCCTTCCTTTTCCTCCTCCCCCCTCCCAGTCACTGTGTGACCTTAAACAAGCCTCTTCCTCTCTCTTGGCCTCAGTTTCCCCATATGTAAAAACCAAGGGGCCAGATTGGTTGACCTCCTAAGGGCTTTTCTAGCTATGAGGTTTGAAGACAAAAAAGCAAAGTGCTCTAAAAGTCTCCACCCCCATGTACCTTGTTTCATCCTGTTTCAAGAAACTGTTTGTCTTGACTTCAGTTTCTATCTAATTTACTCTATGAACATGTGAAAACCTAGAAGAGACCTTAAGATCATCTAATTCAACAGCATCACTTAAATGTGGAAATGAGGCCCAGAGAGGGCAAAGGACTTGTTGAAAGTCACACAACCAGGTGAAGAACCCAGAGTTCTGACTCACAACTTTCCCAGAACCCATGGAGGATAGAGGCCAATTCCTCCCAGAAAGATTGCAGGGGCTGGGGGGAGGTTCCTGGAGCTCCCATTAAGGTCACTGGAGAGGAAGCAATAGCTGCTGTTGTCCTCTTAACATTCACCAAATTCCCAAATAGGATCCAACCCAGGAGGAGACCTCTGTTGGAGGAGACAGGAGACTGCAGGCATTCAAGTGGTCCCACTGGGCCGGGCCACAGGCCCAGACACCCTGAGAGAGACCAACTTTGAAATCAAGACCTCCTAGCTCTCCTGCAAAACCACAGAACTGGACATATTAGTTATTGGGCAGTTTCAGAAATCATAAACAACACATAAATACTTTGACCAATTAAGAAATATATAGTTTGTGATTGTTGAAGTCCTCACCTGTACTCCTGTGGAGCGGGATGGTGATTTTGCCCTGAGTTTCGAATAATTCCTGACATTATGGATGAGATGTCACTTTCTATCATCTCCTTCGGGAAAAGACAAGCAGAAAACAAAGCTCCCATCAGCACGATGGACAGGGCAGAAACCCACAGTTTTCCCACCATTCAGAAGGATGGAGCTCACACAACTAACAGAACACTTTTTTCTCTAGAGAAAAAAAAAGTCCTAGAGGATTCCTGGGCATCTCAGGTCACTTTCTCAGGGTGATTCTACAGGGTTTTAGAAGCAAATAAAGAGAATGGAATGAAATTCCAGATTCTTTCAAATTAATGGGGGAAGGGCAGAGGGAAGGTGCTAGAATCTAAATGTCAAGACTTGGAAAATGTGGATTTACAAAACAGGAATCGAAAAACCTTACTACCCTTCATTGCTTATATTTTCAATTTCAATTCAGTAATGACCATTTTGAAAGCAAAATAAAGAAACAAACAAACAAAAAAAGAGGCAGCTGATGTGTCACCTATGTTTCTCAGGAAGAAACAAGTTTCCACTTGCAAAGGGAATAATCATTTCCAAAGGGCTCCTGCCCTGGTAATGCCTTCAGAAATGCCACACGCTCTTGGTGGAAAACCAATCCAACCTCCACACACTCCCTGCCACACAAAAACAGTATCAACAACAAATCTTTCTGCTCTCTCAACCCCCAAGACTGAAACCAACATAGAAACCCATCAGAGACTCTCAGTTCCTTTTCCAAAGTCATTGAAAGAGGAAAGGGGAGCAGAGGGAGGCACCCTTGCTGTCCCTGTGCGCGAGTCGCTACCCTGGAAATGCAATGCAGGGCACTGCCGGGGAGGAGGGAGCAAAGCCGACCCTGCAAGGCGGTACCTGGAGCCGATCCTCGCGGGGCCGCCGCTGCCGGCGCTCCTGGGCGCGCGGGGGTTCCGGAGGGGGGCTCCCTCGCGCTCGCCCCTCGCGTTCAGCAATTTGGCCGCCGTCGCAGCTCGAATCGTTTTTAAATTTCCCTCTCTGGAGCTGTCCAGCTCAGAGCATGCGCAGTAGCCGTGCGGGGGGCTTTTCCCCAAGGGTCAGTTACAGGGCAGGGTCAAGGGGATTGCAGCGGGCGCTTCCCAGTAGCAGCGAGATTTGCACGCCCCGGGGTTCCGGGGATGTGTGTAGGGGAAGGAGCAGGAGGGGGGACAGGAATAGGGACACCCCTCTTCCAACTTTACCAACAGGGACAACAACTCGCGCCCACGAGCATGCGTTGAGGAACTGTGGGAGGATAATTTAGGCCGAAAGAATTAAATTGCTAAAGGATGCTGGGTGCATTAAAACTTGCAATCCGTCACTGGCCCGGGGCAAGGGAGGTGGGCGGGCGGAGAAATCTTTTGCAACCTCCACTCTTCCCTAAAGTAGGGCCAGGCCAAGAGGCAGAGACCGGGCTTCAGGTGGACGTAGGTTGGGGCCACCTGTCCCTTTAAGAAAGTTGCGTCCGCGCGGGCTGGCGCGCGGCTCGCGGCGGGAGGGGACTGCGGGGCCCGGAGCCGGGTCGCTGGGCGTCTCCACCTGCCGGGGCCGCGATGGTGGGGGTAAGACGAGCCGAGCGCGATGGCGAGGCTCGGGGGGCCCCCCAGGTCTGCGCGCCGCGCCCCCCTGCCCCTTGCAGAGGGTGAGCCCGCCCGGAGCGAGCGCAGGGGCGCTCGGCCGCCACGGGAGCCGCAGCTACTACAACGACGACAGTGGCCGAGGAAGTTGCGGTACTCCGGGGCTGGAGCCGCTAGCCGAGCCGAGCCGTTGGGGACTACGGCCCGCCGGTGCGCCCGCGCTCCCGCCCTTCCCCGCCGCCGGGCCCGCGCCGCCGCCTGCTCCGCCCCACCCCGGGCCCGCCGCGGGAAAGGTGGCGCGGACCGCAGGCGGCGGCGGGACCGCAGGCGACGGGTGGCGCTGAGTGCCGACAAAGGTCTCCCCAGCCCTTTTAAGGGGCTTGAGTTAGTTTGATCCGCTGAGAAACTCTGCACTTCCGGCGCCCTAACTCATGCTCCTCGGTTGGAGTAATTTGCCACGGTAACCACAATAGTAGGCACAGCCACCCCCACCTTCTGTTTACGTATTTATTGATGCCTCCGTCTCTTCTCCACACCAGCCTCTTATGAGCTAGGATGGCCCCCTTTTTGCGTCGGGGAACCCGAAGCTCTAGTAAGCGGTCTTGAGTGGCTCCAGTCAGCGCCGCAGCCCCTGAACCTGCAAGTGGATGGTCCGCTCAGGTCTGCATGGGTCCTGCCAGCCCAGTCAGGCTCAGGCTCAAAACGTCTTGGGGGGGTTTCAGGCCGTCCTTGTGTTATCTATTGGGCGGCGAGCAGGGGAGACGTGTCCCCGCTCGTGTGACTGGGAAGCTTTTTATTGTTTTACCGGGTGCTTAAGTTCAGGAAGAACCCGGGACTCCCTGGGTTGGGTGTGCCTGGATTGAATTTCTCATTCAGGTGGGCTGTGAACTTGGAGTTGGTCCACGTCTTCCTGAATGGTTTTCTTATAGCACCTGGACGCCCTCCCTGTTTTCTTCCCTGCCATAGACCAGCATTCTCTAGGGAGAGGAAAAATGTAGTTTACAGATGTTAATTAAAGTGACGGTCATGAAACTTTCTTAGTTTTTCATCTCCCTCTGACCTGCCTATATTTAAAAATTGGTTTTTTGCCACTTATAAAAGTGGTTTTCATAGTTTGTTACTTGCAATTTCCCTGAACGACCTGTAATTCACCAGCGAAGTTATAAGTGTTCAAAGCATTTGGGTTTATTTCTGTTAATCCTGGTTGTTGTAAGTAAATGTGACTGACCTGACCACCTCCTTTTGAGGACACAGTCCTTTTCATGAAGATATAATTTTATAGCTTTGGAGTGGTTTGGAAAGAAGTTCTCTCTTCTGAAAGCTGATGGATTCGGTAAGAGACATCCAGTCTGTAAGTTCTGTAGACTCCTGCACTATGGAAAAGAAAAGCAAGGATCCTTCATTAAAAGCAGAGGGGTAGGGGAGAGAGATTTTGAAGATGTTCTGGGAGATGATTTTAGTAAAGAACTGAGATTTTGAGTTCACTGCTTCAGGACTGGTTGGTGTAAATATTGCCACTCAGACACCTGCTAGAGTTATTCAGAAAATCCAGGGAACTTAACAGAGAGCCTTTTGTTAGATGAACATATTTTTGCCTTTTATAAAAGTATGGTATTTCTCAATTGGAAGTCACCTGGGGTGACATTAGACCCATAACATGGAAGAGTTTAGGAATCCTGTTTTAACAAGTGCCTCAGATGATTCTATGATCAAGCAAGTTGAGGCACCTAAACTCGGTGTAACCTTGACTGAGCCAAAGGGCACTAATGCCTTTTTTTAATGAAACAATGTGAAATTCACCTGTTTCCATAGTTTTTTTTTTTTTTTATTAAATCACAGCGGTGCACATTAATGTAATCATGGGGTACAATGTGCTGGTTTTATATACAATTTGAAATGTTTTCATCAAACTGGTTAACATAGCCTTCATGGCATTTTCTTTAGTTATTGTGTTAAGACATTTATATTCTACACCTAGTAAATTTCACATGTACCCTTTTAAGATGCACCTGTAGGTGTGGTCCCACCAATTACCCTCCCTCCACCCATCCTCCCTGTTTCCATACCTTTTTTTACACTTTATCATTTGATTTGGATTTTTTCTTTCTTTTTGAGATAAGGTATTGCTCTGTCACTTGGGCTAGAGTATAATGGTATCATCATAGCTCTCTGCAAGCTCACACACCTGGGTGCAAGGGATCCTCCTGCCTCAGTTTCCCAGGTAGCTGGGATTACAGGTGCATGCCACCATGCCCAACTAAGGCCCGCTCGTGTGACTGGGAAGCTTTTTATTGTTTTAAAAGTACAACTTTTTTGTACTTTTAAAAATAGAGACGGAGTCTTGCTCTTGCTCTGGCAGAACTCAAAGTCTTGGCCTCAATTACTTGATTGTCCCACCCTTGGCCTCCCTGAGTGCTGGGGTTACAGGTACGAGCCACTACACCCAGTCTGCTTTGCTTACTGTTCTGATTTTCCCAGAGATGAGGAGAAAAGGAGTCAGGAATACATGATTTGTAGTAATAAATCATCAGTTCTCTTTCTTCCACTCTGAGCACTGGCTTGATCTAGTGAACTGCAGGGCATGTCTGTGAAGCAGAAATACCAAAGTCTTTTTTTATGAATTATTAAGCTAGAATAATCACCAGAGCCACAGCTCCCTGGGCTCTGTCTGACATGTAGTAAATACTTTGGAGATTTATAGACATTTTCCCCCTTGCTTTCACAATAGCTAAAAATGAGATTTTTTTTTCTTATAAGAAAGTTTTAATGGAAAGGTTAACTGGTATCCCTGCTCCAGGGTTCATACTAGTAATTTCTGATTCCTGTTTCATAAGATACAGTTTCATAGCACTGTGAAGCCACCATTTAATGACTTAAAAAGCATTTGCAGGAAGGAGCATAGATTTTTTTTTTCCTGTGGGAGACCATGGTCTTGATCCTTTTTGTTCCTGTTAGCATGACTGATATGTGTATTATCATTCTCTTTGAGTACGCAATTGTCAAGGAACTGCCGTTCGTAATTGTCATGCATCTTATTTAATAAAAGGATGCTAACCCCCTGGATTTTTCCAGGAAAGGACTGATCTGTCTTTTTGCCTTTATGTTAACCTACTACCTCTATCCAGATTGAATTCAATCACTGTTCTGTTAAACTTCTCAGAAAGGTGGACAGGAGGTAATAAAATGAAAGAAGACTCACAAATGTGCATTGGGCAAGTTGAAGTTTTCTTTTTCCTTTTTTAAATTTTCTTTCTCCTTTTCTTTACAATAATGTCATTTAATTTTGTTGCTGGTGTCAATATGTCCAAGCATTCCTTTATGAAATTTTTTTTTCGTTTGAATATTTTTATTCTTCTGAGGAATTCCTTTTGATAGTTGAAAGAATAAAACCCAGAGGTCTTTTGCTCTGTAGCTCTGCAAAAGGAATTAAGAGCACCAGGATGTAGGTTCCAGGGCTTATTTTAATCAGTATAAGGGAAAATTTTCTAACAATTAGAGCAATCCTAGGACAGCATGTCAACTCTGATAGTAGAAATCACCTTCAACTGAGCTGTTGATGCAAAGGTAAAGAGAGTTCACAAACCAGAAACCAGTTGAGATCTCCCTGAGCCCACCCAAAACCAAAGTTCCATACTAGTCTACATCTCATCTTTCAAGTTCAATGCCAAGTCCATCTATATAAATAGCACATTTTCTCTTGAATTTAGACAATCAAGTGTCTGCTGCTGTAACAAATATATTTATACACAGAAGAATGCAAAAATAAATGCTTTGGGAAGAACTTAAAATCATGCCGTGTCAATTTCAACGAAGGTATTTTTGGTAATGACAACACTGAAACTGTTAGGGAGTTATTCTATTCAGCTTAAGTTTATTTATTTATTGATTTATTTTTTTGAGACAGAGCCTCAAGCTGTCACCCTGGATAGAGTGCCGTGGCATCACAGCTCACAGCAACCTCCAACTCCTGGGCTCAAGCGAGTCTTTTTGCCTCCACCTCCCAAGTTTCTCTGGGACTGCAGGCACCCGCCACAACGCCCGGCCATTTTTTGGTTGCAGCCGTCAGTGTGTTTGGCAGGCTTGGGCTGGATTTGAACCTGCCAGCTCAGGTGTACGTGGCCGGCGCCTTAGCCCACTGAGCCACAAGCGCTGAGCCTATTCAGCTTAAGTTTAAAAGCACAAAACATTCCAGAGATGGGTGGCACCTGGAGTAGGGTGCCAGCCCCATACACTGGAGGTGGTGGGTTCAAACCCAGCCCTTGCCAAAAATTGCAAAAAACAAACAAACAAACAAACAAAACAACCTAGAGATTACCTTGGGATACTATAGTAAAACAAAAATTTCAAAAATTTGGGCCAGCTCTTGGCTGAAATTACTGAGTATCTATCTACATTGTAATACTGTTAATTGATATTCACTAGGCTCTGAAAAAGTGCTGAGATTCCATCTGACTCATCAGAGATAACAAATTATTTGACATAATCTTAACCTTAAGCATATTTTATTTTTGGAAAGGGAATAATCCATGTCATTTTAAAATGGGAGTCCCATATGAATTAGAATATTTGTTCAGAATCACTTGTTCCCAGCCGACTCTTAAAATGTAGTGACAGACCTCTAGGAAATGGGTTTTGTGGTGGCCTCCTTGTGAGGCTGACTCTCCCTGGTCAAGTGACTTTGGGCAAGTTATTTCCCACACTTTCTCCTCCCCATCTCTAAAAAATACTAGTCATCTTTAAAGATAGTAACTGACACAAGTAAATGCTCAACCAACATGGGCCGTGTTTCCAGGTAATTTTTGTGTTTCTAAAGGCTCTTCTCATTGCTCTGTGGGAAAAGTAAGGAATCAATCAAGTTACTTTGGGAAACTATCCCATTGCTTTAAACTAATCTGGATTTACTAACTAGTTCTAATAATCTGAAAGATTTGACACAGCCTTCTCTTGGTACTTCAGGAGAATTTAACTTGTGTGGCTCAAGACAATGCTACTTAATATATTAAAAAAAAACAAAAACAAAACACAACATTCAGGGTTTTGTCTTTTGCCCCAAACCCATTGTTTTACCCAACTTAAGCTTTTACCTTTGTTTTCCATCGGGGAAATCCCACTCAGCAATCCCCAGTTGCAGAAAAGTCTTCTCATCTCTGAATTTTATAATTAATTTAATCTGGTTTTGTGCATCTCTTATAGTGTTATTTTCTCATATTGTGTAGGACTTACTCCTTTAGCCCCTAAGACACATGTTATGGGTGTATTTATGTATAAATATGTATTTTTTCTGAGTCTACCTTATTAGATCTGTGACTATTACTCTATTTTATTTATTTATTTATTTATTTATTTATTTATTTATTTATTTTTGAGCCTGCTGCCCAGACTAGAGTGCTATGGCATCACCTCAAACTCTTGGGTTCAAGAGCCTCCTGCCTCAGAGTACTAGGATTACAGGCCTTAGCCACTGTACCAGATCAGTTACCCCACTTTATAGTCCACATTCTATGTGATTTTCTATGGTTTTTATCGGAGATCCTGAACCAGGGTTCTGTAAGGCTATGTTCAACCGTAGACAGGCTTTGTTTTGCTCATAGGCTTTCTTCTTCTTAAAAAAAAAAAAAAAAAGCATAAATCTGAATTAGATGCCAGCATTTAAAAACCTTTCAAGTTGGGATTTCCAGCTTTTCTTGAGTAATCTAAAAAGTTGTCCACACTAGGCCTACAATCCCTCTAGGCAGCTTTTATTTAGCAGGGTGGTCACGCGATCTCTAGTAAGCTACAGATCCCACCAATCCTTATTGCCCAGCCCTAAGGCCCAGGTCTCTGCCATTTACCTTTAAACATGTTTTTCATTGATCCTTATTTTTCATAAGAAAATGTGAAGACAAAAGTAAAAAAATTTTTGGTGCCCATGTTGCTATCAAAACCTCAGAAAGATGATCAGATAATAACAATAATAGCCTATCCTGTTTCTTAACTACTTACTCTGCCCAACAGTGTGCTAAGCGCTCTGTACTGCTTGGTCAGTCTTCCTAACAGTGCTGTGAGGTGGGTGTTATTGCATAAGGAAACTCCTCTGATTCGGTTTATCTTATGCGTTCTTCCTCATGGTGACAGGATGGGGAAGAGGTGGGAAGTAGGATCCCTCCCTCTGATCTGGACCAAGCCAGTTTCAGATGGGCAGGACATTTTAGGCATCTTTTATCTTTTGTGTGACTTAGAGCAGGACAGGTCCCCCTAACAAGGATGAAGCTACATGCCAGAGAATTGAATTGCTGTTCCCTCACCGTGGATCTATAGAGGTCCACATTTAGCTCCTAGGATAAATTATACTGTTTTTTAAAAATGAATTGAACAAAAACCAAACATGCAAACCTCTTTCTTTCTTTCCTTTTTGTTGAGACAGCGTCTCACTATGTCACCCTTGGTAGACTGCTGTGGCATCACAGCTCACAGCAACCTCAAACTCTTGGGCTTAAGCAATTCTCTTGCCTCAGCCTCCCAAGTAGCTGGGACTACAGGCGCCCGCCACAATGTCCAGCTATTTTTTGGTTACAGTTGTCATTGTTGTTTAGCTGGCACAGGCTGGGTTCAAACCTGCCACCCTTGGTGCATGTGGCCGGCGCCATAACCACTGTGCTATAGGCACTGAGCCCAGAACACTTTCTAACTGTAAGTAACTAGAACCATCCAACAATTCAACCATGTGATTCATAAAAAGGAACATTTGAGCCCATAATTAAAAGTTCAGGTAAGTAAAAGTGCTATATTCATTTCAATCTGAAGTCAAATGCTCTACCACTGAGCTATACCCCCATTCATTTCAATCTAATGGAAAGGCTTCATTCTTAATAAACCGGGCAAAAATGCCTCAGTGTTTGATATTCTTGCTGTGGTGAAGCTTGCTTTTAAATAAGTATATGTAGTCTTTTGGATATTGCACTTTGAAATTCACAGAGATAACTTTTGATTGTAATAATATCTTTTGTGTAATAAGACATGAAAAGGCATAGTTTCTCTTCAAGCTAGCTCTTTTTAATACCACAGACTGATGCATATGTGTGTGTATGGGGGGGTCCTCTTACATCCACAAAAGGGGCTTTAATAGAACAGTTTGTTGCTCAGTAGAAAATCCAAACTCATACTTTTCATTGCAAACAGCTTTATCCTCATAACAGTGAGCAACCCTGAACAGTTTAAAAGAACTGCCCAGAGAACTTTGTTTCAGTCTTATCACTACTGCATGTCCAGATCGTGTTCCCCAGTAACAAAAAGCAGTGTGTTCACAGTACTAACCGCCCATTCCTAAGGTTCTAAACTGTTTTCTTTCATCTCTTCCCATTTGTACCTAAAGTGAAGTGAACATAAAACATAGTTGCATATAAACTCCTTCCAACATAGCACTTGGTGGACACTTTTTACTCTTTTCATTGCAATGTAACAATCCCAGCTGTTTGTTTTAGAAATGGTAATGTTGTATCATTGTAACAAATTATACTTAAAAGTCATTTAGTGTGAAATTGCAGATTAATCCCATAGGGACTGGGTATTAACAATCCCCCAGCCTTTTGGAGCATACAGATGGTGAATCTGGGATATACAATGGGAACAATCACTGATTACATGCATGGGTGTAACGGACAAAAAAGACCTCCACAACTTAGGCCCAGAGAATACAGTAGAGGTCCTAGCGCCTGACTTGTTCGGGACACTCGGGTCCCTAAGAATGTATGTTTCATCACCTCGCGTATGTGAAATTCTGCAGTCCTCTGTGTCTGCTTTGAAACCTACCAAATGCGTAGACAGAAGTGTTCTTTCAGTGTGTTTAGCTTTAATTCTTTTGAATTCCATTAGAATTTGTTTAACGAGCAACTTCACAGTGGAGCAGGCGCTGATAATTTGGTCGATGTGCCCAGCCGAGAGCTCATTATCAAAACCAGTACCTGCTGTTCACTGATCACCAGGAAGAAAGTTGTCATGCATTGTACGGGCTGGGATGGGTTGATTGCCCCCCAAATTAATCTGCCTTTGTAATGAAAAGGACTCCTAAGTACAATGGCTCTGATTTTGAAACTGTCATTGGGCTGAGCCACTGACTGAAAACTGTGACATGCTTGACGTTGGGAATGAAAATGGCATGCTTGTACACACTGTCTGGAGTACAGATGGTTTTACAGTAGTGAGCAGCCAGTATGTGCTGGGGACCTTGAAATGGCCAAGTAAGGCTGTTCTCTTTTAAACAGTTTAAATAATTGTTCACTAAATTTTAAAATTAGAATAGCCATTTCGATGGCAATTTAGAGTCATGTACAGCTTCTATCTATACCCAAATATGTTCTCCTTCCTAATCTCTGGTTTGATTTCAGATGCAAGTTTAGAAATAACTTTGCATTCAAGAGAATATATTGTCTCAGAGAAAAATGGAAAAACCAGACTGCTTGAAAGAACTTTACATACTTCACACAGCATTTTAGGGCTTGTTTTTTAAGAAACAAATAAAAACTCTTTATCCAAATGAACTGTTGTTTATCCCAAATATTCTTTTCCACACCCTTTTTGATACAGTGCTCTGAGCAAAATGAATGTACAAGTGGTATTCTACTTCAACATATATGTCTGGCTAAAGAAACTACTTTTTTAGTTGTTGTTGTTTGTTTTTAAGCTATACATTCTCCAACTGATTTCATTGCTTACCCCTGAACTCAGGCATTTGAGGCAACATTGGACCAGCTGAGTATAGCTTAGTGACAATGTTCTCTCTATCGGACCAATTACCTCCCCAGAAGGGTTTTACAACCTTGGCTTGAGGGGAAGCTTATAAGCCTCTCAGGATAATTCTAGAGGTGCTTTGCAACTGGTCCTTACTTCAACTGGGTTTTTGAGGCACTGGGTTGAGTAACATCTTGTCCAGAATGATCAGTGTAGCCATTATTGCCAAAGTGATCAATGACATTAGTAACATTGACTGTGTGGCAGGACCTTTCTTAAAAGAAGTCTGCTTCTATCAGTTTTAAATCATACATTAAATTATCAAATGCAAAATATGTAGTTGTTGGTACAATGTTTAAAAAAGCAAGAAATAGCAAAAGCTGAACAAATTTGGTTTATAACCCAAAGTACAAAATATCTGTGAGAATATAATGGTAAAGGATTGAAGAAATAGTTATGTGGAGGAGAGGAGACATATTCTTTGTAGAACAATCTCAAATAAAATATGTAGAGACTCTGTATTCTAGGAGAGAGAGGTTAACTTTCCCCACCCTGCACCTTCACTGCTGGGCTGGTCTTAGTGACTCAACTCCAATGAACAGAGTATGGAGATGGATAGAGTAACTTCACAATGACCTTGACCAAGTAATGATGGCTAATGAGAGCAGTGATGCCATGCGGATCTCAGCACCCCTAATATGGTAGGACAAGACACAGGAGTGCTTTACTTCTGTTCTAGTCTTTCTAAAGATCAATAATCCAGCTGGGCACACTTTGGGTGGTGGGAGGACTGACACCAACCTGACCCTACAAAATTTTTTTTAATTCATAGCCCCATTCTACTTATGAGAAAAAACATCAGGCAGACCCAAACTGAGGCACATTCTATAACAGAGCTGATCAATTCACCTCAAAATTGTAAAGGTCACAATAAAAAAAAAAGCATGACAAACTGTCCCAGACCAGACGAGAGTGGGCAGGCAAGACAACTAAATATAGAGTGGTGTCCTGAGTAGGATCCTGCAACAAGGAATTAATTAACAAAACTAATGAAAAAACTGGAATCTGAATCAAGTCTGGAGTTTTAGTTGTGACAAATGTGCCATGGTAATGTCAAATGATAATAGTGGGGAAAACCAGGCAATAGAGCTCTCTGTATTATCTTTGCAACTTTCTTATAATTGTAAAATTATTTTGAAACCAAAAATGATTTATTTTAAAAATCATGGAGGCCAGGTGTGGTGACTCATACTTATAATCTTAGCACTTTGGGAGGCCCAGGTGGGAGAATCACTTGAGGTCAGGAGTTTGAGAGCAGCCTGGGTAACATAGTGAGATCCCATATCCAAAAAATATTTTCATTAAATTAGCTGTGATAGTATGCACCGGTAGTCCCAGCTATGTAGGAGGCTGAATCAGGAGGATTGCTTGAGTCTAGGAGTTTGAGGTTGCGGTGAGCTAGGACGATACCACTGCACTCCAGCCTGGGTAACACAGTGAGACTCTGTCTCACAATAAATACATACATAAATACTAATTTAAAATCAAGGAGATGACATGTATGTTCTGGGTATATACACCAACGAATCGAAAGCAGGGATTCCAACAGGTATTTGTGCACTCATATTCATGGTAACATTATTCCCATTAGCGACTGAAGAAGCATCTCTCAACAAATGAACGGCTAGACGAACTGGCATATCCACACGAGGGAATATTATTCAGCCTTGCCTTACGAAGGAAAGAAGTCCTGTCATATGCTACCACATGGATGAACCTTGAGGACATTATGCTAAGTGAAATAAGCCAGTTGCCAAAAAAGACAAATACCGTCTGATTCCCTTATATGAGGTATATAGAGTAGTCAAATTCACAGAGACAAAATGGAATGGTGGTTACCAGAGGCTGGGGTAGGAGGAAAAGGAGAGTGGATTTTTAATGGGCATAGAGTTAGTTTCAGATTTGGGAGATGAAAAATTCTAGGAGAGTCATTACCTTACTATGTGAATGTTCTCAACACTTCTGAACTCTGCACTCAACAAAGGATAAGGTGTTTTTCACCACAATCTGTAAAAATGTTTAATCAAGGAAATTAATTTAAGTTACACAAATTAAGTAAAGCTTTGCTTATTATGAAAAAGGCCTGTGGCGTGGTTCTCGGCCTTGGAGCTCTCGGCATTTGGGCCTGGATGATTCTTTATTTGTGGAGCCTCCCGTCCTTTGCGGGGTGTCTGGTAGCATCCCTTGTTCTCCCACTAGTTGTTAGTAGCATCCTCGTGCTCTCATTATAACTGAAACTATCTTCAGACAATGAAGCTTGTTCCCTGGGGTTTGGGGACAAAATTGTCCCCAGCTTGGAACCACTGGCCTAGTGGAAGTCTGGGAGGAAACCCAGCAGATTTTTAAATTATGAAATTGGCTACTTTTGTTGTCAGATATGGTAGCCACAAACAATGTGGGGCTATGTGAACTTAAAATTAAATTTGTTAAAATGAAATGTTTAATTTCAGTTCCTCAATCATCAGCCACATTTTGAGTGCCTAGTGGTCACCTGTGGCTCATGGCTACCATGTCAGACAACACAGACATAGACCTTTACCACCCTTGCGGAAGGTTCTATTGGTCCCACTAATCTAGATGGTTGCCTTTAGTTTATTTGCGGTGCTATTTCCCAGTGCATCTACTTGTATCCACTGTTCTGGAAGTTCCTTCTGGGCTATTGTGTGCATGATGTTGATGGTGAACAAAGCCAATCTTCCCTTGGCCAGGCCACTAACTGTTGACTACACTGTCTCTCATCCCCTGTGCCCAACCCCTGTAGTGAGAAAAAAACTAAGGGAGACAGAAAGCAGAACAACTTATGAATTGAGCCTACCCACCTGCATTTACAGATCATGGCCAACATCCTCCTCTTAAAGCTCCATTATTGTCTGTGTAAAACATAACGGAGCCCCTCATTAGCTAAAAACAACCCCAGTTAGCAATACTCTCCTAACCCTGGACATCTTGTTTTCTTTCCCACACACCTGGATCCAAGGCAGTGGATAAGCAGAAGGTAGCCAAGGACTGTTGGCTTCAAGGGTAGAGCGGAACAAAGGCCCCTGTAGTTGTATGTTGCTGGTGACTTTCTGTAAGCACATCCAAAGGGTTTCTGGATTATCTACTGCATGTCTTAGTGAGATAAATAAACACTAGTTGTTAATACTCAAAGAAAGTCTAGGTCTCAGAATAGCAAAATGATAAGACTTCCTCATTGTCACTTTCCAAGATATTCAAGTCACAAAAGTAGACACAGTGGAGCCTTGTGGTGACAGGACAACTCCCAACTCCCTGCAATCTGATGTTAAGCAAGAACCCTAGGTGGCCTGGATATAAGGGAGAGCCAATGCCTGTTTTCCCTTAAAAAAAATTCCTTCCTCCTCTTGTCCAGGGTTGTGTGAAGTCATTATTTGGTGTACTCATTGGTGTTTTACAAATTCAGATGCTAAATCATCAGTCCCTTATTTGTCCACCAGCTTCTCTCTGGTCTGAAACAAAGAACAGCAAGAAAAGACGGCACTCCTGTTGGGAGAGGGGTCTGCAGGGTGGGGCAGGGTAGAAGATGGAGCAAGGTGTTTGTACACCTCTGAATGATAAAAAGAAAGCCACACATTAGGGATTAAAATATACAACATCACAATAGCAACAAAATCTAAGACATAATTAGAAATTAGCCAAACAAAGAATGCAAAAGTATTTTATGGAAAAAAATCTTAAAACTTATAAAGGTCTGAAAAGATGAGAATAAATGGATAGGGATATAATTTTTCATGACCAGGATAATTTTTTTATTGGGCCTTTAAAACAGCATGTATAGGCTCAGTGCCTGTGGCTCAACGGGCTAAGGCGCCAGCCATGTACACCTGAGCTGGCGGGTTCGAATCCCGTCTAGGCCCGCCAAACAACAATGACGGCTGCAACCAAAAAATGGCCAGGCGTTGTGGCGGGCGCCTGTAGTCCCAGCTACTTGGGAGGAGGAGGCAGGAGACTCGCTTGAGCCCAGGAATTGGAGGTTGCTGTGAGCTGCGATGCCACGGCACTCTATCCAGGGTGACAGCTTGAGGCTCTGTCTCAAAAAAAAAAAAAAGAAAGAAAGAAAGCATGTATATACATACACCATAAAATTTACCACCTTAACCACCTGGAAGGGTACCGTTCTGTGGCACTAAATATATTCGCACCTTTGTGCAACCATCACCACCTTCCATCTCCAGAACATTTTTATCTTCCCAAACTGAAATTCTGTAGACTAAACAAACACTAACTCTGCCTATCCTTTGGAAACAATTCTACTTTCTGTGTCTCTGAATTTGACTATTCTAGTGGGATCATAAAGTATTTGTCCCTTTGAGTTTAGCTTATTCCACTTACCATACTGTATTGAAGGTGCATCCAGGTTGCAGCATGTGTCAGAATTTTCTGCCTTTTCAAAGCTGAATAATATTCCATTGTACGGATATACCACTTTTTGTTTATCCATTCATTTATTGGTGGACACTGGTTGCTTCTGCCTTTTGGCTATTGTGAATAAAACTGCTGTGACCACAGATGTACAAATATTTATTTGAGCCCCTGCTTTCAATTCTTGTGGATATATGCCAAGAAGTGGAATTACTGGATCATATAGCAATTCTATTTTTAATTTTTTGAGGACCTGTTATACTGTTTTCCAAATCACTTTATATTCTACCAGCAATGCACAAAGATTCCAACTTCTCTATGTCTTTATCAACACTTGCCCTTTTCTTTGTTTTAATAATAGCCATCCTAATGGGTGTGAAGTGGCATCTTAGTGTGGTTTTGATTTGCATTTCTCAAATGATTGAGATAGGACAATTTAACATTGTATAGTTTGTCAATTTGTCTCCTTAATTTGAAAATTTGATAAAATCCCAATCAAAATAATTAATTGATACTCTTCAGACATAATGAAAGCAGGGTGGTGCTACCTCCTGATCAAATTGTGAAGGAGAACATATGAGAGACTCAGAAATGGACTCATGTACATGAAACAAGGAGACGCTATTTCAAGGTGAAGTTGAAAAAATTGCCTCTTTATGTGAAGAAAAATAAATTGGATTTTTGCCTCATTCCTTATACAAAGGTAAACTCTAGAAGTGCTTAGAAGACCAAATGCAAAGGGCTTACGATAAATCTGAAATAATGTGTAATACAGGAGAACGTTGAGAAGGACTTAAATAAGACATTCAAAAACACAAATTAAAGGCAAAGGTGGATGAATTTGTCTACATGAAGATTTAGCATGAACATTAAAAAATGTTCCACCAAGCACCCCACACAACAGACAGGTGACAGACTCAAAGATCTGTGCAATGTTAACCAATCAGGGTTTCTGATTGAGATCCATTATATAAAAAGAAGGGCTGCAAATCAATAGAAGACATAGGATACCCAGCAGATACTCAGGTGTTCATATGACTGGACCTTTTCCAGAATGAGAACTGACCAGCTAACAGACATTTCTGGTTAATCCTTCTCTATAACTTCACAAAAAATCAGATGACTCCAAAACTAAACAATGCTTTCCACTCATTAGACTGGCAAAGATCATATGGCCTGAAAATGCCAAGTACAATGATACAGAGACGTAGAGAGGCAGAGAGACCGTGATACACTCTTGAAGAGACAACAACCTGATGGCTACAACCCTTCTAGAAAAGGTCTTTACAGAACACACATGATGTCTCACTTCTGGGCAATACACCCCTGGCAAGCTGTGCATAGGTCCCAAAGGGTACACGTTTGAAGATGTTCATCAGGCTGCTGTTTGTGATAGTGGTGAGCTAAAGTCAACTTAAATATCTAACCTTGGGGAAATGGGTGGGTTGACCACGGAAGCTCTCTCTATATGGAGTGTGATAAACAGTTCTAAACAGAGAACCAGACACGTTGGAAAATGTTTATTGCTACATGAAACACCTACATCTTTGTAAAAATTCACCGGAAGACCCTCCTAGGCACTCAAACTTGCAGCTCGCTGCTGTTTGGCTGAAACTGAGCCATGTTGCCTCCCCTAGCTGCAAGAAAGCAAGGAAAACCCAGCATTTTACAGTTCCAGACTTTTAAATAGGATACAAGGAAGGAAAGAGGCCTTACTAGCCTCTGAGTCCCAACTCTGTAGCATTTACCACTCATTTTGAAATACTCAAATAAAATGTGTATTTTAACTTAAACATATTCATGCATGCTGATATATAGATCTTTTGAGCAGGGCCAAAATTATTATTATTTTTTTTGGTTTTGGATGTGATATATAATATTCTTGCTTTAACTACCTGCATAAGGGATTGAAATTTCCAAGGTTAGTTTATTTATCGTGGAACAAAGACCTAATAACACTTGCAAAGCAATCCAAGGACAGAATCCTTCTAGACATTCATATTACATCTTTCAGATTTTCTTCCCCTTTCCATGGGGAAATTAACCCATGGCTCCCATTCTCTTTGTAAGACATACTGAATAATATCCACATACTCAAATTCCACTGGTTTACCTGATGTTGAAATGACTCACCATGTTTTGCCATGTGTTCCTGCATATAACACACACACAGTTTTGGGCCCAAACTTTCAGAAAAATGCCCCTTAAGAAAGCTGCTGCCTGGGCGGTGGGGGATGGGGGGCAGGGGGAGGGGTAAGTACATATCTGGGGAGGGCCAACGTTCCCCTGATAAACCTGCAGATCACCCTGCCCCCCCCAGGCAGCCTGTTCTGTGAAGGCTGCCCCTTCCCTCTCTCCCCATCACTATCACAACCATGGAGATGGCCACAAGGCATGGCCGGGTCAGACGGGAGCTTCTGAGGCTGCTTGGCCCATGGGTAGCAAGGTGGGTCCCTGGGACCTGCACCAGGCTTCTGGTCCCCTCAGCCCTTGCCCCACACAGCTGCAGCCACCTCCCCAGTCCACTCCCACTAGATTGGGATCCTCCCAGACTGGAATCCTATGTACCTGGTGGATCCTGGCAGAAGGGTGCAGCACCCAGGGGTGCTGAGCTCCCCTACTCCTGAGCTATACTACCCATAGATAAGGCGCATTTGCATTTTTCCCTCAAAATTTGGGCCAAAAAGTGAGGATGATACACAGGAAAATAATGGGTACAAATAGTCACAAATTTGGAAACAAGTACAGGTAACTCTTGTTAAGCATTCAGCCCAAGGGGTAGGGACAGAACTGCATGCATGTTCTAGGGAGACCTGTTTCTCAAACTTTGCAGTACCTAACGGTCACACGAGGATCTCATTAAAAGGCATATTCTGATTCAGTTAAGTCTTGGAGGGGGCCTGGGACTGTGGGGTTCTAAGTGCTCCCAGATGGTGCTGGCTCTCCTAGTCCTTGGACCTTAGGTAAGAAGGTTCCAGAAAGTCTGCTGTTTTTTGAGAGCACAGCATGACCAGAAGCATCAGTATGTTCTGCAGGGTATGGAATGCAATAACTAATCTTGGGGTTCAGCTCATGGCATCAGTTAAGAGTCTATTCTTCATTGTTTCAATCACTATTGTAAAGTAATAAACCATCCCAAACTCCAACTTTTTAAGACCACTCTTTTTATTCTCACTGATTCTGTGGACAAAGGATTCAGAAAATGTGTAATGGAGCCAGCTTATCTTTGTTTCTAGATGGTCGGTGGCTTGAGTTGGGGAGACTTGAAGGCTGGGGTGGGAATGACCTGATCATTGAGCTCAAAGACTCACTTGCTGTCATATCTGGCCCCCACAGTCAGGGGTCAGGAAGACCAGGTCCGCTGGCCAGAATGCCCATATCTGTCCTCTCCACATAGTTAGGCTTCCTCACAGCACGGCTGCCTCAGGTCACCCAGATGCTGCAAAGGCAGCTGTGTCCCCTAGCCCCAGAGACCACACAATATCTTTCTGCCACATTCTGTTGCTTACAAACAAGTCACAACCCCACCTAGATTCAAGGGCAGGAATTAGACTCTCCATTTTGATAGGGGAATAGCAAGATCTGAAGAAGTAGAGACACCACTGTGACCATCTTTGAACAATCCAACCTACCAAACTTTTTTTTAAATTCTCTTCCTCACCTATGATTAGTATACTTCTGATGAACTACAATACTGCTTCAGTACATCTCTTAGATATTAAAATTATCATTATATTAGAGTTTAAAATCTTGCTTAGGGAGCCAAGGGTGAAGATGATGGGCTAACACTGATTTCTTTCCAGATTTATCTCCTTATCTGAGAAAGCCTCTATTCTCATTTCTTGAAGGCTTACGTGAGACCATTGCGTCCTTGCTAACTGTTCTTCATTGCTGGGTGAAAGTCCATCTGAGCACTGTCAGCACGCAGTGGTCCTTACCTGAAGAGGCTAATTAGACCAGATGAGGGATTCTATCACTGCCTGGCTGCCCAGGGTCCGAGCAGTTTGTTTCTGGATTATTTCGTGTTTCATCCCGCTGCTCCCACGTCCATCTCGTCGCTTCTTGGTCTCCTGCCATTTCCCGGCTTGCCATTCTTGGAAAACACCCTCCTTCCAGACGCGGAAGATAAGGAGAGAGCTCCTCCTCTGTGCTATGGCAGAGTGTGATCCCAGGCTCTGTAGTTATTTTTTAAAAAGAAAAACAATTCCCCTCATGGCATTTGAGAATCAGTAAGAATAAAAGGAGTGGTCTTACAAAGTTGGAGTTTGGGATGGCTTTTTACTCCACAATAGCAACTGAAACAATGAAGAATAGACTCTTAACTGACGCCATGAGCTGAACCCCAAGATTAGTTATTACATTCCATACCCTGTTGAACCCTGCTGCTTCTGGGCATGCTGTGCTCCCTAATGTGGTTTGTTCCCAAAACAAAGCCGTTGCTTTCTTCTACAATTCAATTCAGCTTTAAAATTCTGGTCCCTGCCACAGCACTCTATCCAGGGTGACAGCTTGAAGCTCTGTCTCAAAAAATAAAATAAAATAAAATAAAATAAAATTCTGGTCCCTTTTTGCTTAATGGCTGCCATAGTAATAACTAGCATTTACTGAGTGTTTGCTCTGTAAAAGCATCTATTGATGCTTTTCTATGCATCAACTCTTTTTTTCTAGACTTTAAAAAATATTTTATTTTTTTATTAAGTCATAAACACATAGATCATCTGTACGTTGATGCATTTATGGGGTACAACGTGCTGATTTTATATACAACTTGGAATGCTTATATTGAACTAGTTAATATATCCTTCACCTCGTAAAAATATTTTAAATCTATTGCATTGATCGATGTATCACTTACAATTATTTAAAGCTTAAAAGAAGGACCAGTGATAGCTAAAAAGTCGCATCTGTAGGTTTCACTATTGTCAAGATGTTGCAGGTTTCTGAGTAAAATTCTGAAAATATTCATTAGAGTTTGTAACATGCATACATGATTCACCTTAGTTGTTTTGTTTTTTTTGAGACAGAGCCTCAAGCTGTCACCCTGGGTAGAGTGCGTGACATCACAGCTCACAGCAACCTCCAACTCCTGGGCTCAAGCGATTCTCCTGCCTCCACCTCCCAAGTCTCTGGGACTACAGGCGCCCGCCACAACGCCCGGATATTTTTTGGTTGCAGCCGTCATTGTTGTTTGGTGGGCCCGGACTGGATTCGAACCCGCCAGCTCTCGTGCATGTGGCTGGTGTCTTTGCCGCTTAAGCCACAGGCGCTGAGCCTCACCTTAGTTGTTTTTAATAAGTGATGTGAAATTCACATAACATAAAATTAAATTTTTTTTTTTGAGACAGAGCCTCAAGCTGTCACCCTGGATAGAGTGCTGTCACATCACAGCTCACAGCAACCTCCAATTCCTGGGCTCAAGCGAGTCTCCTGCCTCTGCTTCCCAAGTAGCTGGGACTACAGGTGCCGACCACAATTCCTGGCCATTTTTTTTTTTTTTTGGTTGATGCCATTATTGTTGTTTGGCGGGCCCAGGCTGGATTCCAACCCACCAACTCAGGTGTTGAGCCACAGGTGCCGAGCCAAAATTAAATATTTTAAAGTGAACAATTCAGAGGCATTTAGTTCATTCATGATGTTCTGCAAGCAACCTGTGTTAATACTTAATCCTTACAACAAGCCTGTAAGAGAGATGCTACTAGTATCCCTTTTAAACTAATGAGGAAACCAAGACACCATGGGGTTACAGTATAGGTCACAGAGGTAGGATGTGGCAGTGCCAGCTCTCTAGTTTTTATTCTTTTTACTCCCCTTTTCGTGTTCTTTAATAAATGAGTCTAAAATAACAGTGAAATTATAAAAATAATATCTCAAAAACAGTTTGTCTTCTGATCTTGCTTTCTTGTCTGTATGATTTGCAGAGACGTGACATTTTTATCCTATATTTTCACCAAATATTATAGCATAAGTATTTCCTTTTTCCACCTTTATTGAGATATAATCAACAAATAAAAGTATGCATATTAAGGTATATAATGTGATGATTTGATATAATATGGAATATTATATGGTTTGATACATTGTGGAATGATTATCTTAATCAAGCTAAGTAATTTATCCTTAAAATTGGCCACAAGAGGAGATGTTATTAAATGTTCTTGGCTTGGCACCCATAGCTCAGTGGCTAGTGTGCCAGCCACATACACCGGGGCTGGTAGATTTGATCCCAGCCTGGGCCAGCTAAACAATGATGACAACTACAACAAAAACAGCCTTGTGCTGTGGCGGATGCCTGTAGTCCCAGCTACGTGGGAGGCTGAGACAAGAGAATCGCTTACACCCAGAGCTTGAGGTTGTTGTGAGCTGTGACACCATGGCACTCTACTGAGGGCAACATAATGAGACTCTGTCTCCAAAAATAAATAAATAAATAAATATTCTTACCACATTCAAAAAATGATGAGTATAGGAGGTGATTGAGCTTTTGTTCCTAACAGTTTTATGCTATGCCAGTTATCCATACAATAAAACTGCTTTTTTTTGCAAAGTAGTTTCTGTTTTTAGAAACTTCCTTTGTTGAATAGTATTTTTTTTTATTTTTATGTATACATGTGTTTATTAGGTTTCCACTTTTTGCCTTCACAGAATTAAAAAGGCTTAATATTTAATAACAATAAAAGTGTTTAAGATTAAAGACTAGAAACAAAAACCTCGAAAAGAATGAAAGAAGATAAATACATTCAGAAAAGAAATCAGATGATTACTGCATCGAAATAGTAACCAATGTTAATAATAATTAAAGAAAGTACCATTCACATTGTCAAATAAGAGTATGTCTATTATAGAATGCTTTAACTCTGAGGCTCAGTATAGAGTCATCAGTTAACTTATTTTTTTCCAAAGTCTCAAAAAATAGACAACTAATATTTATAAATAAAAGTAAAAGATAATTTCAAAAAACAGATCATGCCAAATCTTATAGACAATAGAAAAAGAAGAAATAATTCAAAGTC
>CAUYRH010132666.1:0-17689 GCA_963574655.1 Perodicticus potto
TTGTGATTTTTTTTTGAGGTGAAATTTAAGTTTTTGTGTGAGTAGTACTATTATACCTATCTTGAGTGTCTCGCTTGTACTGTATCACATCATACCTTTGTTTAATTCTTAATAAACTGTTCACTTGCTTAAAAAAAAAAAAAGTGTTATTTTTTTGTCCTAAAGAACTGAATATAGTATTTATCATTTAATATACAACAAAATAAGATTAAAATAGCATTAAAATCTTAAAAAGTTCTACACACTCAATACCTATAAATCATCCCTCAAAATAATACCTCAGGAATAATCTCAATGCACAAATCACCATGGGCATGAGGTAGGCTTAATTTTAAATTCTTTCTGAAAAGCCCAAAGCATCAAGAGAAACTGACTTTATTGAGCTCTTACTTAAGCACCAGAAGCATTATCTTCTTTACCCTAACAACCTACACCAAAAGATAAGGAATCAATACATTTTCACTTCACAAATGAAGAAATTGAGGCATGAACACATTAACATGTCCAATGTCACGATTAATAAATGGGAGGATTGGGATTCTAACCCACATATTGTGACTCTTGAAGTCATGCCCTTAATGAGGAAAAGATACCTAGAAAATAAAGAGAAATCGTAACCAGCGCCCCCCCCAAGAGTAATCCTGCTTAATAAAAGAGGGGTGATTACCTAAATACACTGTATTCAAGAAACAGAAAACTGTATATCTTAGAGCAAGAACATTTAGCCACTTTGATAATAATACATTTGCAAAGACTACATATTCCCAGCTCTACCTGTTTTTTAAAATCAGGAGAAAATGACACTAGCAATGATTCTAAGAAAAAATACATCCCTTATATTTTTTGATACATAATTCACATACCATAAAATATGTCCTTTAAACATAGGACGTATGTTCTGAGTATTGATATATCCACAAAGTTGTACAACTATCACCACTATTTAATTCCAGAATATCTTCATCATCCCCATATCCATCAAGTAGTCACTTTCCATTTTTGCGTCCTCTCAGCCCTGGAAAACCACTAATCTACTATCTTCATGGATTTGTCTATTCTGGACATTTCCTAAAAATGGAGCAATACAGTATATAGTTTTTTTATGTCTTGCTTCTTTCTTTTAGCCTAATGTTTTCAAGGTTTATCCATTTTGGAACATCTACCAGTATTTCCTTCTTTTTAATTGAACAATTAAATATTACTAATAATATACCGTTGTATAGATATACCATGTTCTGTTTAACCACTCATTCATAAATTATGAGTTCTTTCCACTTTGGGGCTATTAGGAATAATGTTGCTATGAACATTTGAATGCCAGTGTTACATGGACATACGTTTTCATTTCACTTGGTTAGTATAAGGCTTTGACTGGAACTGCTGGATCTATGGCAAACTTTATGCTAAACTTTTTGAAGAATTTTAAAACGTTTTTCCCAAAGCAGCATCATCTTATATTCCCACCAGCAATGTATGAAGGGTTTCAATTCCTCCACATTTTCACCAATACTTGTTCATTTTGTTATTATAGATATCCTAATGGGAATGATATGATATTTTATTTTTATTTGCATTTCCCAAATAAAAAAATGTTGAATATCTTTTCAGATGCTTATTGTTCATTTGAATGTCTTCCCTGGAAAAATGTCTACTCGAACCATCTCTATTGCTGAGTTGTAAGAGTTCCTCATATATTTAATAGACTACTGTCCTATCAGATATATAACTAGCAAACATTTTCTCTCATTCTGTGGGTTTTCACTTTATTGAAGCTTTAAATTTTGATGAAGTCCAATTTATCTATTTTTTCTTTTTTTTCATTAAATCATAGCTGTGTACATTAATGCCATCGTGGGGTACAATGTGCTGGGGTTTTGTTTTAATAAGGTATAAAAAGTTTATTTATTATGATGAAAAAGTCTAATCACTACCAACCAACAGACTTTGGAGAGAACACTGTAAGACCATAAACCCATCTTTCCCCACATCAAGTCTATAAAATGAGTTATAATTTCTCCAACTCCACCACTTCTTCTAGTGTTTTTTATATCTTCATAGGAGGGGAGAAAATTCCCTGTCAAAGTGCCTATTGTTTTTATCCTTGAGTCAAACCACAGAAGTCTCAGGATATTAAGAAAATTGTGAATATGAATAATTTTTTTCTTATAAATTTGTGTTTTTCCTTTTTAACTGTCTCTATATTCTGACGCATGGAGCAGCAGGTCTCACAGGGGTCTGAGGTAACACCTGCGACCCACCAGTCTGCACAGCCTGTGAGCACACGTGAAAAGGACCAGCGTTCAGCGTCAGCAGCACCATGGAATCAACTGTTGAGCATTTCTGCCATCAATTCCAACCATAGAGATGTATATACCCTTTTTTTCAGTACTTTATTCCCACCAGAGACTTTTTATTAAAGCCTTCTTCCTGTGGACGCATTTGGGGCACAACATGTTATCTTCAAGATGTGGGGGGTAGAAAATTGCAGGCAGGGAAGTAGGAAGAGTGCCCTCACTTTCCCTGCCTTCTTTTCGGGAACGCAAGCTTGTCCTGCACGAAATTGCAGGTGAACCCAACCATCTGTGTCTGCAGGGAGACTCTTCCCATGGAACACTCTTCCCATCTGACATCACAGTCCTTCCACAGAGATTCCACTGCCTCTGTGGAGGACCTGGCCCTTGCTGCAATTCTGGCCCAGGGGCAGAAGTTGTCACAACATCCCTATTAATTCCCTCAAGAAGAGAGGCAGGCTATAAGACAGGCAAACCCCCTTCTTCAGGGGAGAACCTAATCCAGGAGTGCAAACTACTGCAGGAGCATCAGTCCCCTGAGAACATATCCTTTGCTCAGAATCTTCTGGGCACATTTTTTTCTTTTCCACATTTACCTTTTTTTTTTAAGTGTTTTCCAGATCTTGGCCTCTTTTGCTGTGCTAGGAATATCCTTTTGATT
The DNA here is from genome assembly GCA_963574655.1 of Perodicticus potto. Classification (NCBI taxonomy): domain Eukaryota; kingdom Metazoa; phylum Chordata; class Mammalia; order Primates; family Lorisidae; genus Perodicticus; species Perodicticus potto. Next base: position 2,953 of record CAUYRH010132666.1, read on the forward strand.
CAGAAAAGCATGTGTGCATAATCGTTTATATACATTCAGTTTCTGGACTTTGGTTCTCAGGTGTAATTGCTGGTACCAGGCCCATACAGTGTCCCGGTGAAGAAGATTAACTGGTGGCAGTTCGTCGGGTATTGGAGGAATAGGAGACACATTCTTCTAAGGTTTTGGCATGTCACTATGTTCTGCTTTCTTTTTGGGGCAGAACTCTCTGTTACCACTGACGAATTTTTTTCTTTGGTCCCCTTTGTTGAGGTTCCTAGTACAGCAGGTACATTCTGTTGACTCGCAGCCTGCCAATCCTCTACCAAACAAGTTTCTGCTGATGTGGGCTCCACACTGTAATTCCCACATTCTTCTCTGGCCTTCTCTGTGGAGTTCCACTCCTTACCCTTTGAGCCTCCACAGTTGAGAAGAGGAGGTCACCGCAACGAAGAGACTCCCCGAAAATGCAATGTGCTGGTTTAATATACAATTTGAAATATTTTCATCAAACAGGTTATTTTTTATTTTCTTGATTGTGCTTTTGGCGTCATAGCTAAGAAATAATTGCCTAACCTAAAGTCACAAAGATTTATGCCTATGTTTTCTTCTCAGAGTTTTACCATTTTAGCTCTTCTATATATAGGTCTTTAATCCAGGTTGAGTTAATTTTTATGTATGATGTGAGGTAAGGTTCAAAATTCAAATTCATTCTTTTGCACGTGAGTATCCAGTTGTCCCAGCACCATTCGTTCAAAACACTATTCTTTTGCCACTGAATTATCCTGACACCCTTGTCACTCAACTGACTATAAATTTATGAGTTTATAATATATTTAGATTCTCATGTCTGTCCCACTGATCTATGTCTAAATGTGAGTCTTCCAACTTTGTTCTTCTTTATCAAAATTGTTTTGGCTACTCGGGGTCTCTTGCATTTCTATACGAATTTTAGGGTGAACTTTTTAATTTCTGCCAAAAAAGAAGCTGGAATTTTGGTAAAAACTGCATTGAATCTATAGGTCAATGTTTGCTTCCAGTGCTTTACTTCTAAATATACTCCTTTCAAATGTCAAAGGTTATTTTTCATTAAACAAAAAAGGTATTTCTGTCTCAAGTTCTCTAGTTTTCTTTACCTCATAAAAACAGAAAAGAAGTCACCATAAAAATAGGTTTTCTTAGTGCTCATTCATTCTGTAGGACTACTGAGCAATTTTTTTTTCTTTTTGAGACGGAATCTCACTGTGTTGCCCCAGGCTAGACTGCAATGGTGTCAGCCTAGTTCATAGCAACCTCAAACTTCTGAGTTCAAGCAATCCTTCTGCCTCAGCCTCCCAAGTAACTGGGACTACACCAAAATACCTGGCTAATTTTTCTATTTTTCATGGTTAGTCTGGTCTCAAACTCCTGAGCTCAAGGGATCCCTCAAGGGCCTCCCAGAGTGCTAGGATTACAGGTGTGAGCCATTATGCCCAGTCAGCAATTTTGTTTTCAATGCTGAAGTCACTGTCAATCTTTTTTTGCTTATAATTATTACTATAGCCTATGGTTATTAACAGATCGTATCTAAATAACCTGAGTAAACTTCTATTTTCATGACAATAGGTATGTGATAAATATCAGTCAAGGAGGACACTGACACAACAATGCATCAGAAAGATCACAGAGTAATTCACAAGGCTAGGCTGGACCCAGAACTCAGTTCTGAGAATTTAGTACAGCAGTCCATTCATCGGAACTGGAACACAGATCCAAGTACTGGATGACTAATTGAGTATTTGATGATATTTATGAATTGTCAGTAAGTTTTTAAGGCACGATAATCACATTGTAGTTATGTCTTTACAAAGTCTTTATCTTTTTTGTGAAAGCTATAACCCAATTATAGCCCAAGAAGAAGGGGAAAGGGGAAAGGGAGGGGAGGGGAGAGAATGGGTGGAGGGAGGGTAATTGGTGGGACCACACCTATGGTGCATCTTACAAGGGTACATGTGAAATTTACTAGGTGTAGAATATAAATGTCTTAACACAATAACTAAGAAAATGCCTTGAAGGCTATGTTAACCAGTTTGATGAAAATATTTCAAATTGTATATAAAACTAGCACATTGTACCCCATGATTGCATTAATGTACACAGCTATGATTTAATTAAAAAAAAAAAAGAAAGTGCACTGGTCATGCCCAGACCACTAGATACCTAAAATCTTTACCCATGTGGGCACACTGCAGCTGGGGTCTTCTATCCCCCTCTGACACACACATCTCACCAGTGCACTTTAGCAGCTGAAAAAGCACCAGAGTACTTCGTCAACTGCTAATCACTGGGGCTGACTAGCATGATGCTGTGGATACACTGGGTCACTGGGATGTCAAGACAGCCAGTGTCCCGTTAGAGGCTGTGTGACAAGGAGCAGGAGAATGATTATACCCCCAGATGAGAAAATAAATGTCAACTGCTACCCTTAAAAACAAAAGTCTTTATCTTTTTAAAATACATATGCATTTATAAATCAAATGATAAGATACCTAGGGTTTACTTTAAAATTATCCAGTGGGGATTAGTGAAAGGAGTTGGTAGACTATAGGTGAAACAACACTGGACATATACTGATAACTATTAAAGATGAGTGAGAAATACATGAAAGCATGTTATTCTCTCTACTTTTACATAAAAATAAAAATTTCCATTTGAAAAAACCTGAAACGGTTGGATGTGGCTGTACACACATACACATCTGTCTGGGTGCCCATCTTTGCCTCTATCAAGGTGAGCACTGGAGGAGGCTTAGGTGGGTGGCATGCACGATAAAGTATGGATAAAATGGCAGTGTTCTTTGAAAGCTTCCTTCCCCCAAAATATTAATACACATGTAAAAATAAAGATACTTAAGGATTAAATGGGGGGGGGAAGCCTTGAACTTCAACTTACTCTTTCATCAATGATCTTCATAAGCCATCTTTTAGTTAGATTATGTCTTTTGACAGCCTAGAAAAACAAAAGTGTTACAAGTTTTCAGGAGGCATTAGAAATGACTTCTGTAGATCTGAATAACATAAACAAACCAAATACAAAACTAAGTCAGGAAATATTTACAATAACTCATCACCAGATAGACAACTGTGTTAAAGAATGATCAGGGAAAAGAAAATGCCCCTAGAAAATATTTCAAACTATTTCCAAGTAAAAATGATATTTCTAATACTTTTCCACCTGTCTTTTTTCTCCCATACTGTTAGTAATTTAATGACTCCACTTTCAAAAAAATAAGAATACTAAGCTTCTCTATTATATGACGCACCCTGACTTCTATTCTCACTTAGTATACACAAAACTTTTTCCACAAAATAAAGATCCTATTTAGCAAAAACAACTACTTCTCTGAAAATGAAAAAAGTAAAGCTCCAACAAAAATAATCTGCAGAAGAAACTGTTTTAGCAAAGTCACTCCAGTAGGAAAAAGCACACTTAGTGCCCAGACCCTGGTCTCTACTATCACTCCTCCCAAAGGAATCAGGCTCCACAGATCTCAGAGGAGGAGGAAGGGGAAGAGGAGGAAGGAAGTCCAAGATGATCCTTGAATCTTACTGTACCAAAGAATAAGAAAGTGCTCCAAAAAGTAATGAAGGCATGCCACAAGGACATAGGAACCAGTTTGAAGGAGATCTCACTGCTCAGATCAGGGACAATTTGAACACCAAAATAATTATGTACATGAATGAATTATAAACTATTAGGAGGCCAAGCATGGTGGCTCCCAGTACTTTGGGAGGCTGAGGTGGGAGGATCTCTTGAGCCCTGAAGTTGAAGGTTACAGAGAGCTACGACAGTGCCAAGGTTCTCAGTCTGGGTGACAGAGTGAGAGCCTGTCTCTCATAAAAACAAATAAAATTAAATAAAATTCTGTGCTAGTTATTTCTATTAAAAATTAAATAAAAATAAACTATTAGAAAAAAGAGGAAATTTTTTTTTTAATAGGAAATTCTTAAGTCCACACTAATAATTAACAAGCAAGTAAATAAATATAGAGTCAGGAGAACTTGTCCTTACAGAAAAATGCTAAACTGAGAAGTTATCATCTTGCAACCATAACAGTAAAGACTGAATCAGACAAGAACCATCATGGCAGCTAAGTTTAGGAGAAATTTTGATGAGGAGCAGGATATGTGCATGGTTGTAAAGTATCTCCCCAAAGAAGGATGATTAATTGCAAGGCAAATTAAAACTCTACAGTGGAAAACCAGGCAAAATCTTGACAAAATTAACAATACCAGTAGAGTTGGACAAGGTGTGTCTCTAAGGAGGACATGTCCTAAAGAGAACATGTCACCTATTAAGTATTCCAGCCAAGAATCCAAAACCTGAATCAGGAGAAAATGTCAGCCAAATCCAAAATCAGTGTTCTATAAAAATAAAAGTGGGGAGCTATAGTCTTCACAAAGGTCAATGTCATGAAAGACAAAGAAAAGCTATGGGGGCAGCGCCTATGGCTCAAAGGAGTAGGGCGCCAGCCCCATATGCTGGAGGTGGCGGGTTCAAACCCAGCCCTGGCCAAAAACTGCAAAAAAAAAAAAGAAAAGCTATGGAAATGTTCCATATTAAAACAAACTAAAGAGATATGACTATTAAATATTTGGCCCAAGACAGGATCCTATACTGGAGAGGAAATATGCTATAGCAGACATTATTAGGTCATCTGACAAAATTGGAAAATGAATGGAAAATTTGATAAAAGTATGGTACAAAGTTAAATTTACTATAATCAATACTTGTTCTGGTTATCCAGGAGAATATACCTATTCTTATGAAATATTCACCGACATTTTTAGGATAGGGCCATAACATATTTAACTTATAAATGAGCCAGAAAAAAATTATAAACATGAATGTATACACATACATAGAGAGAAAGGGTAGGGGGAGAAGGAGAGAGGACACATGTGAGTGAATGTGCACAAATGATTAAACAAATGAATAAAACATTAACAACCGTGAATCTGGGTAAAGGATTAGAGGTGTTCTTTGTACCACTTTTAATTCTGCAACCTTTCTGAAAGTTTGAAATTATTTCCAAAGGAGTTTTAAAAACATTGGTTTTTGCCATGTTAACACAAAGTACAGAACATTTTCACAATATATAAATATACTAGGGAAACATAAAAGTCTTAGGGATAGCCTATAGTTCAGCTAAGACTCTCAGATGTCATTGATACTACATGTATCTATGTAAAGGCTAACATACTCATCCATATGTATTTATGTGACAAGGATGTAAGCATGGAGAACAACACCTACATTGGCTGCCAGAATTAGTTCCAAAGTGCTCTCAGCATCACCACTATTACATGGCAGGACTCTCCCATCAGGCCTCTCCCCTAAATCCCAGGAATCAGCCTATCAGTCATTATAGACTCCTGCTCTTATTTTATTTCACCTGTATCTGAATGTGGAATGGGCATGATTGATCTTTGTAACCAAGCCATCGAGTACCATTCCTGGCACATAAAAGTACTCAACATCAGTGGGGCCCGTAGCTCAGTGGGTAGGGCACTGGCCACGTACACCAAGGCTGGTGGGTTCGAACCTGGCCCAGGTCAGCTAAAACAACAATGACAACTGCAACAGAAAAACAGCTGGGCAGTTGTTGCAGGCGCCTATAGTCCCAGCAACTTGGGAGGCTAAGACCAAGAGTTGGAGGTTGCTGTGACCTGTGACACCATGGTACTCTACCCAGGGCAACAGCTTAAGACTCTGTCTCAAAAAAAAAAAAAAAAAAAAGAATTCAATATTTTCTCAATGAGAAACCAACCCCTATTTACCCACAGCTGAAGCTATAATGCCTGTAATTCCTTATTACAAAATACAGTTCTGTTTGACTCTGAAGGAAATCGGAGATCAAAGTAAGAAATAAATATGTTTTAAAAGTTGAAAATCTGCTAAATAAAGTATTGACTCTGGAAAATGCAGCCAAAAAGAAGAAAAACCTTGGCTATAAACATAAATTCAAACTGTAGCTAAAATTTATACACAGAGCAACGGAGAATCCCATATGGAATGAAAAATTATAAATATTCAACTACTTTGTACCCTGAAAATACCAATGAAACTGTATAGCAAAACAGTGCTCTTTTGATAACACACTGTCATTGTACTCCATATTTAATCTTACAAAGAACTCACTCAATATTCTTCAAAGAACCAATGGGAAGCTTTACTGGAGTTACAGTAAGAATACACCCCAGTAGAAAAGGGTGGGATGAGAACATATAGTGAGAACAACCACTGTTAATACCACCTGCTTCCTTCAAATATTCATATTAACCTTCAACATTCATATCAGAAAGCTAGCTAACATTAATCATCAAAATTTAAGCAGCTATTAAAATTGGACTACTTGGCAATCCTAAATCAGCACATATGTAAACATTTCATAATTAAGTTATACACGTATCTTTTAGCTTTGTCAGAGAAGCCAAGGAAAGATAAATTTGCATTAAAGGAACTTCCAATATCCCACTATATTTCCTGACAAAGGCCAGAATCTTTGATCCAAGTCTTAACATAAAGCTCCACTACTGTCAGGCTTGTGTGTAAAATAATAAATCAAAAGGGTTTCTGGATTTTAGAGAAACTTTTCTCTTTACTGAGTCACCTAGGTTGAGCTTCTGGAAATAGGATGAATAGAGGTAAAGAACTAATCTAATACTCACAGCTTCCCATCCACTTTTTCTTCTCAGTCCCTGGTGTGTGTGGGGGTCTGGCTTCCCATCTTTATTGGGGTTCTGTGAAGTCAATCTGGGGCCCAGAAACTGGGCCTGCCTCTGCTGGTGCGCAGACCTGAGAAGAGGTGTACTGCTGTCAGGTCTGTGGGGGGCTCCTGTTACAGAAACCCCTTTTTGGCAACCATCATATTATAACGGGGAAACAGATCAGTGACGAAAGGCACCTAATTCCCTTCCTCTGTTCATAGGTTAGCATATTTCTAAACCATGCGTGGCTATTTATGAATGAAGAAATCCACACAGCTATTTTAATAAAAACCATCTGCTATATACATCTAACTATACAAATAATACTCTAGCCCATAGGTTTCTGTTCCCTAATACCTAAAATTCACCAATGAATAGGTAGCCTTGGATCTGTGTTTGGACAATGGTAAAGAGTAAGTCTCCCTTCACAAAAGATTACTATTTGTTGCCACAGCCCAGAATCTTAATTCAAAAACTGGTGTAAGGAGCTGCTGGGCAGACAGCACTGAGAATCTTACCTGCCATTCCATCAAAATACGCAAGATTTAAATTATGCAGCAAAATATGTGGAAAATATGTAAGTAATTTATAATATAAAGAAACCAGATTCTTCTTTTTCCCTTTATTACAGAAATACACCAAAGACCTATGCAAACCATCAGAGGATAATTGTAAACTCCTCTGTCAAAACTAACATAGATCTGCATAAGCCTAAGCATATTTTCAGAAGCTGGGCATGGGGGCTCACACCTATAATCCTAGCACTCTGGAAGGCCAAGGGGCAGATATATCACCTGAGTTCGGGAGTTCGAGACTAGGCTGAGCAAGAGCAAGACCCATCTCTAAAAATAGCGGGGTGTTATAGCGGGCACCTATAGTCCCAGCTACTCGGGAGACAGGCAAGAGGATCTCCTGAGTCCAAGAATTTGAGGTTGCTATGAGCTATGATGTCACAGCACTCTACTGAAGATAACAAAGTAAGACTCTCCAAAAAAAAAAGAATCTTTCAGGATAGTTTCCACTATAATCACCACTCTCCAAATTGTATCCATCAAAAAGTGAGCCCAAATAATATTCTTGCAAAATAAAAGCGCCTTTTATTTTTTTTACCTTCCATAGTTCAATGGCCACAGGCTGATGTGGTGGATTGTCACAGTATATATCTTCCACAGTTTTCTTCCAAAACTGCATTCGCATCAGTCCAATTGTTTTCTCAGAGACTGAGTCCTTAACCTGTAAATAAGGTTTAAAAACTTTAACAAATACACTGTTTCCAGTCCCCAAAATCAGTATTTTTGAAGGAATTTTTGAATTAATAGGACTGTCCTATATCATGACTATGATGGTGAATACATTTTTCAAAACCTATAGAACCATACACAACAAAGTGAATTTTACTGTAGGTACATTTAAATAAACTCATTCACTCCTTAATTTTTAAAAGAAGATTATTAGACTGTCTTCTTCAACCACTACTAATTAGGAATGGCTTTCTTAGGCTGAGACAAAAATTGTCAATGCACGCTAAACCAAGGTGGTAAATTTTGATGAGGACCATGGTCTTTAAAATGTCACCTCACAGACTGCTTATTGGTAGCAAGGGAAAAAAATATTAACATTGTAACTGGGTGACCAAAATTAACATTACCACAGAGAGGCAGATGGACATTTCATGCCTCCTTGTGATTCTCTGAAAAGGACACACACCATTTAGGTAATATTAGGTTAGGAATCTATAACTTTAATATAATCATTATGAAAAAGAAAATAAACCCTAAATGAAAACCATTCTAAATTTTATAAAGGAACTGTATTGTTTTAAAAATGTCAACGTCACAAAAGACAAAGAAAGGCTGTAGAAATGTTACAGATTAAAGGAGGCTAACGAGATGTGAAAACTAAATACTATACGCAGTACACGATCCTAGATTGAATCCTGTACATAAGAACAAAAATGCCATAAAGAACGTTTATTATTGGGTCATTTGACAAAACTACAAACCAGATGGTAGATAAAACAAAAGTATTAAATCAGTGTAAAATTTACTCCTTCATAATGGTACTGTGTTGCATAAGAGAATACCCTTATTCTTATGAAATACACTCTCAAGTTTACAGGGATAAGGGCCGTGGTGTAGTCAAGTGACTCCAAAATGATTCATAAATATGTACATATTTGACCGAATGATAAAGGAAACAGGAGAAACTAACAAAAGGGTCTATGAGTATTCTTTGTACTATCCTTACTTTTCTGTGTGTGAAATTATTTTTAAATAAAATCAAACAGTTCCCAATGTGGTCTCTCATTTTAAAAAAAGTTCCTAGTGCGGAGTGGGTTTCTTAGCAATGTTCAGTGTTCAGGTCCCAGGGGCATAAAACACAGCAACACAGCAACAAGAGTAATCCTTTGAAAACCTGACCAAGAGGTGAGGTCCCTCTCTGCTCAGAGCCCTCCTGGGGCTGACCATCTCACTCGGCCTTACCCTTCTGCTCCAGGTGCCCTACCCTAATCTTACCCCATGCTCCCTCCTACACCGCACTGGCCCTCTGTTCTTTGAATACATTAGGTGTACCTATATGTGCACCTCAGAGTCTTTGCACTTGTGGTTCCTTCTGCCTAAAACTCTGCCCACATACTTGTAGAACTCACTCCGTCACCCTCCTGCAAATTTTTGCTCTAAAGCCACCTTAACAGTGATGTTTCTCCAGACCATGCTGTAGAAAAAAGGACCCTGGGCTGCAGTCAGCCTTCCCTATCTCCTTAATGAGCTTTATTTTTCTCCACAGTACTTGTCTCCATCTTTATTGTTCATTGAGTGCCAGGAATTTGTACATTTTATTCATTGTTATACCCCCAGGATGTGAAACAGTGTCTAGCGTATTTTACACACTCACTCATTGTTAAATGACTGAATAAACAAGACAGTGAGTGCAAAGTAGCAAGATACTCCTACAAGTGACAGAGAATTCGGGGGGAACTCTGTGGAGTTTTTTTAAAAAAATGAAAGTTTAATCATTTAAAAATTATAACAGAAGACTACATTGGGAATTGCTCTGGCTAAAGTGTGACTGACTTCAGATGCTGACATATAGTTTACACCTACAGAAGGATGAGGTGAAAACTATGACCCATGACTTCTAGGAATACAGAGGCAAAAATAGACAGTCCTTTAGACTCTCCACGAATTCATGGTTGTGAACCTCAGTTGTGCCCCAGTGCTATATTCATATCCTTTTATTTATTCTTTGTTCACTTCTATCATATTCTCCATAGAAGCTGTGCCAAAACTTGCCCCTCTTCTCAAGACTCCCCGCCCTCTCCTGCCCCCTTACTCTTAATATCTGACCTTTCCATTTAATTTACTGAGAAGACCAAGGCCATTTTACTTAAACGTCCTTATACCCACCCCCACTTTGATTTATTTTATATCTGCTTATGGTCTTTCCATTCTAAAAAAAAAAAAAAAAAAAAAAAAAGGATCTCCCCTTCCTTTATAATTCTTAGACCAAAATGAGTCAGTATGATCTGACTGGAGTTTGCTATAACTGTTTCCATTCCTGACTCACATTAAAACTAAAACCTCATTTGAAAAACTGCTTTGAAGAATTGCTATATACATACAAATTATGTAATTGTTAGAGAGAATAAGCAGTGATATTCTGATTAACATTCAATTAATGGATAAATATGCAATGTTAATTGCATGGTTTTATAATATCCTCAGAAAAAGAAATAAAAAATTCCAAGATGGCATTTCCAGAAACATTAAGTTCATTAGCTAGTTTTATTTTTGGTACTGAATTGTTAAGCCTAAGTTGTTAGCAAGAGAAGGAAATCACCACCAGAGACCTTTAACCCATCTAACGTACAAATTACAACTCTATTTCCTTTTTGTTCAGCATTAAAAACATTACATCACCACTTTTCAAATAATATTTTAAGATATCTTAATACCAGCCTGAGCCAGTTCCACATTGAAGGATCTCAGTGCAAAAGCAGAGCTTTGGGATTCTGCAGGGAGCAGCAGGGAGCATAAATAACCTTCATAATCTCGTTTCCTGTGACAAGTAGAAAAGAAAGATAGTTACCTCTCACTTTCCAAACTACACACAACATATTGATCAGAATTAACTGAAAGTGATTTCAGAATAGGCCTAACATTTTTCTCTTCTAGACTTGTTCTTCTACAATTACAAAAAATGTATCTGCTTCCAATCCTAGACCACCTAAAAAAAGAAATGCTCAATTTCCATTAATTTAAATTAAATTATATAGTACTTACAGAATACTTTTAGCTGTTTTAGAATCACGTAGGCTTTAGTAAGAATTCAAATGTTAGCTACAAAAGTAGAAGTCAAGTTAAGAAAATAGTTTAAGCAAGTATTGGTGTGAACTCATGGTCTTTAGTATACAGAGAGATACATAAAAAGACAAAGAGATAAGACACAGAAACTGATATGGGGTGTGTGTGTGCACTCATTTCCTAGCGGCATCTACTGAAAGAGCCTAGAAGCAATGCTATCCCCCAATTTCAATGAACACAAATAGCACCTAGATCTTGGTTTCTTTCTTTCTTTTTTTTTTTTTAGAGATAGTCTCACTTTGTTGCCCTCAGTATAACGCCATGGCATCACAGCACACGGCAACCTCCAACTCCTGGGCTTAAGCGATTCTCTTGCCTCAGCCTCCCGAGTAGCTGGAACTACAGGCGCCCGCCACAACGCCTGGCTATTTTTTGGTTGTAGTTGTCATTGTTTGGCAGGCCCAGGCTGGATTCAAACCTGCCAGTTCTGGTGTATGTGGATGGCACCTTAGACACTTGAACTACAAGTGCCGAGCCTAGATCTTGGTTTCTAAAACCATTTTCCACTGAGGCAAACTAAGGCTCCTTGGAGGAATGACTGACTCCAGTGGTGGGGCAGGGAAAATATAAGATAAGCCTGAAACATCTTCTTGGGCAAAAGGTAAAAAAATTGTTTAAGGAATGGTGGGGACTTATCAAAAGTTCATGAAAACTGGCCTGACAATTCTTATTGGCCAAGTGTGTAAGAATTTCAGCATCAAAAAATGATAGTAACGGCTTCACAGAACTCTATAAACACATACTAATATAAATTAACGAATAAATAAATGGGAAAAGAAGGAAAAGCTTGATAACCAGTATAATATCTACTAATAAATCTAGAAAACAGAATGGAATTTTTAAAGCTCATCATTTGTTAACTACCATGATAATAACTGATTTGTGCAAAAATCATCAATAAAGGGGTCAGGCTCAGTGGCCCACATCTGTAATCCTAGCACTATAGTAGGCCAAGGTGGGTGGATTGCTTGAGGTCAGAGTTCAAGACCAGCCTGAGCAAGAGTGCAACTCTGTCTCTAAAAAGAGCTGGGTGGCTCAGTACCTGTGCTAAACAACAATGACAACGACAACAATCACAAAATAGCCGGGCATAGTGAGGAAGCTGAGGCAAGAGAATCGCTTAAGCTCAAGAGTTTGAGGTTGCTGTGAGCATGACTCCACGGCTCTTTACCAAGGGCAACATAATGAGTCTCAAAAAATAAATAAATAAAATAAATAAAAAATAAAAAGAGCCAGGTCTTGTGGTGGGCGCCTGTAGTTCTAGCTACTTGGGAGGCTAAGGCAAGAAGATCACTTCAGCCCAAGAGTTTGAGGTTGCTATGAGCTATGACGATGCCATGGCACTTTACCCAGGATGACAAAGTGAGACTCTGTCTCTAAAAAAAAAAAAAAAATCAATAAATGCCTGAAAATGTTAAATATGTGAAAGTTTGATTGAAACAGGATATTTACATAGTATTAAAGTATCACAAAGTATCTCACTAATTAACACTCTACTAAATCAAATTTGAAAAAAGAAAGAAAAGTGGAAAACCTTCTCAACCAAGTAATAGTTAACATCACAATAGGACAAATCAATGTCATATACTTCCTGACATGATACACAGAAAAAAATGCAAGACACCACTTCTGTGACATCGATATGCAAATTTCTAAGAGACTGTGAGGGCAAAGCAGGTCTATAGTTTATATCTTTAAATTTTATTTTACTATTAAAAAGTCTCCGTTAGCCAGGCATTGTGGCGGGCACTTGTAGTCCCAGCTACTCGGGAGGCTGAGGGAAGACAAACGCCTAAGCCCAGGAGTTGGAGGTTGCTGTGAGCTGTGTAACACCATGGCACTCTACTGAGGGTGATAAAGTGAGACTCTGTATCTACAAAAAAAAAAGTCTCTGAGCTTCAAAAGTATTTAAAACACTTGAAGTTAACATGAAACAGTGAGGAAAACATTAATGGGAATTAAAATGACAATCTTTTAACTTCCATCACTCAACCAGTTATTGATAGACTCATGTCTATTTCCCAATTTGCAGAAAGAAATTGGATAACCTATATGTTCCAAAGCTCCTAAAAAGAACCAATATGTTACGTACTTCAAGCTTTTTACAGGGAAATGAATAACAAAAGGAAGATATAACACAACTGTAGCAACATTTGGGAAATAAGATAATTCTACCCAGCTAAGGCTTTGTCCTGTTAACATGTCTTTTTACTTTTGGATGGAAATTTTTCTAAACAATATTACCTCCTTCATCACATTAAACAGGAAATATTATTTAACCATTTCACCATCGTTACAAATATCATCATTGGACTATATACAAGGACACCCTAAGTATCTGACCCAGGTCCACCTACCTAAGAGCTGTCCCAGAAAGTAAGAAAGGCCATGTGCATTATATAGCAATAGGGCAAATAACCTCTCAGTCATTCTAACATTTATTCAGTGCCTACTAAGTGCCCAGCACTGTGCTAGACACTGATGATAGGTACCAACTTCAATCTAGCAGGGAGAGGCACACACATGAGAAACAAGCAGAGTGTCAGGACTACCGTACTAGTATCAAGAACCTGTGCCATCAAGGTACAAAGGAAAAAATGGCTCCCTAAAGAGGGTGAAGGACCTAAGTGTACTCGCACACCACCACTAGTACTTCCTCCCCTCCTTACTATAGCCTGAGGCCCCTTGCTTATCCTCAGCAAAACCAAACTCCAAGAAACCTATGTAAATTAGGTCTGAGATTTTCCCAGGAACCTAGAGTGAGGATGACTAAGGCCTGAAGTCATGGCCTGGTATTTTTCCTGATATTTGGAGGACTTGCAAAAGATGGATGTCCAAAACAATCTCACACAATCTCAGAGGCCAAATCTTGCAGAGATTGTTGATGGACAGTTAGAAGATAGAAGTTAATCTTACTTTCAAGTTTCATTTTTATTTATTTATTTATTTATTTATTTTTTTTGAGACAGAGCCTCAAGCTGTCACCCTGGGTAGAGTGCCGTGGCATCAGAGCTCACAGCAACCTCCAACTCCTGGGCTCAAGTGAGTCTCCTGCCTCCGCCTCCTAAGTAGCCAGAACTACAGGCGCCCGTCAGGACGCCTGGCCATTTTTGGTTACAGCCGTCATTGTTGTTTGGCTGACCCGGGCTGGATTCAAACCCACCAGCTGATTTTTATTTTAAAAACTATTTCTTATTTGTGAACTCATTAGTCAAGAGCCTGTATTCCGCACAAGTAACAACATGGGCAGGTTAAGTACCCAGCCATTTGCAAATACAGTATATATAGTTAAGAAAACCTAGCATGTGAGTGAATTAAAAATAAAGAATTATGTTCTTAAGTATTTGTAAATCCATCATAGCCTATTGATGCAGGACAAGGCAGCCCTACAACTGCTGCCTTGGCCCTGGCAGCACTGATGCTGTGGCGGTTGGAGGAACCAGCTTGCGGACGGGCCGGACACCTGTGCAGAAGACACTGGTGCCTTGCTGTCTCCTTCCCGGGCTCTTCTTGCTGGTAAATTTCATGGATGGCGCCTTGCTGTCTGCTCTTCCTGCACATCTGACTGGTCAATATCATGTCAGTTTCCAGGGCCTGGGTCTTCATTGGACAGCTGGCTGTAACTGACGAAGACCCACGCCCTAA
>CAUYRH010132668.1:0-15992 GCA_963574655.1 Perodicticus potto
GGCGGGCGCCTCTAGTCCCAGCTACTTGGGAGGCGGAGGCAAGAGACTCGCTTGAGCCCAGGAATTGGAGGTTGCTGTGAGCTGTGATGCCATGGCACTCTACCCAGGGCGACAGCTTGAGGCTCTGTGTCAAAAAAAAAAAAAAATAGAAAGTATGAGAAGGGAATAGTATGACCTCTTCATTCTCTTCCCCAGCTCTTGTGGTCAGGAGACTGCCTTCCCTCATCTTGGGCGATAGTGGGGTTTTGTTAGTTTTGCCTACGTTTCCTGGAATGGTTGAACACGGTTATTTGGACTTGGAGATACTTACACACAGTGGAAGGTGGATAAAAGGCAATTCTAAACACCAGGAGACGGAATAAAATTCTGTTTCCTGCATGATGAGTTTCCCCAATCTCTTCTCCTTGTCTAGCTCTCAATACCTGGGTAGTCAGAGAATAACTACAAAGAATAGTCATTCTTTCTTTTTTTTTTAGACAGAGCCTCAAGCTGTTACCCTGGATAGAGTGCCGTGGCATCACAGCTCATAGCAACCTCCAATTCCTGGGCTCAAGTGAGTCTCTTGCCTCGGCCTCCCAAGTAGCTGGGACTAAGGGTGCCCGCCACAACGCCCGGCCATTTTTTGGTTGCAGCCATCGTTGTTTGGAGGGCCCGGGCTGGATTCGAACCTGCCAGCTCAAGTGTACGTGGCTGGCACCTTACCCCATTGAGCCACAGGCACCGAGCCCACAGGTGCCGCCTGCCATTATTTCTTAACTCCCCTCTCACCTACTCCAGCTGAAGATTGGCATATTCTCCTCTAAGAATGCTGACTAAACTCTAGGGAAAAAACTCTATAGGTCTGGCTTGGCGCCTATACCTCAGCGGCTAGGGCACCAGCTACGTACACCAAAGGTGGCGAGTTTGAGCCCAGGCCAGGCCAGCTAAACAACAATAACAACTGCAACAAAAAATAGCCAGGTGTTGTGGCGGGTGCCTGTAGCCCCAGCTACTTGGGAGGCTGAGGCAAGAGAATTGCTTAAGCCCAAGAGTCTGAGGTTGCTGTGAGCTGTGATACAACAGCACTCTACCGAGGGTGACATAGGGAGAATCTATCTCAAAATAAATAAATTAATTAATTAATTAAATCCTAGTTGATGAGTATTTGGAAGAAAAATCAAATGAAAATGTTTTTACAAATAGATAGTCATATAGATGAAATCAATCACTAGAAAACTGTCTGCATTGAATATCAGACTGTTTTCTTCCTCCTATGGAATGGTACATACAGTTCTTATTAAAATTTATTTTTCTTGGGCGGTGCCTGTGGCTCAGTGAGTTGGGCTCTGGCCCCATATACCGAGGGTGGCAGGTTCAAACCTGGCCAGGCCCCGGCCAAACTGCAACAAAAAAATAGCCGGGCATTGTGGCGGGCGCCTGTAAGTCCCAGCTATTCGGGAGGCTGAGACAAGAGAATCACCTAAGCCTAGGAGCTGGAGGTTGCTGTGAGCTGTGAAGCCATGGCACTCTAACAAGGACGACAAAGTGAGACTTTGTCTCTAAAAAAAGAAAAATTTATTTTCTTAACTTTTGAGAAATTATTAATAAATATATATAAGATTTCAAAACAGAATAGGAACATATAAAAAAATAGACAATGTGCCACCTCTCTTTTATTCCACAATTTCACTCCTATTAGGTAACCAGTATTAACCTTTTGATATATATCCTCCTACATCTTTCCATTTATTTACTTATTTATTTTTATTTTTCATGTTAGAGACAGAGTTTCACTTTCTTACCCTCAGTAGAGTGCTGTGGCATCATAGTTCACAGCAACCTCACACTCTTGGGCTCAAGCAATTCTCTTGCCTCAACCCCCCCCCCACTAGCTGGGACTACAGGTGCCACAATGCCTGGCTATTTTTTTTTTTTTTGAGACAGAGCCTCAAGCTGTCACCCTGGATAGAGTGCTATGGCATCACAGCTCACAGCAACCTCTAATTCCTGGACTTAAGCAAGTCTTTTGCCTCTGCCTCTCAAGTAGCTGGTGCCCGCCACAACGCCTGGTCATTTTTTGGTTGCAGCCATCATTGTTGTTTGGCGGGCCCAGGCTGGATTCGAACCTGCCAGCTCAGGTGTACATGGCTGGCGCCTTAGCCCATTGAGCCACAGGCGCCAAGCCAATGCCTGGCTATTTTTAGAGATGGTGTTTTGCTCTTGCTCAGGCTGGTCTCCCACTCCCTGAGCTCAAGCAATCCACTTGCCTTGACCTCCCAGAGTGCTAGAATTACCTGTGTGAGCCACATCACCCAGTCTTTTTTTTTTTTTTTTTTGAGACAAAGTCTCACTTTGTCACCCTCAGTAGAGTGCTATGGCATCATAGCTCACAGCAACCATAGCTCAAACTCTTGGGCTCAAGCGATCCTCTTGCCCCAGCCTTCCAAGTAGCTGGGAAAAGAGGTGCCCACCACAATGCCCTAGAGACAGGGTCTCGCTCTGGCTCAGGCTTGTCTCAAACTCTGAGCTCAAGCAGTCCACCCACCTCGGGATGCCAGAGTGCTAGGATTACAGGAGTGAGCCACAGTGCCTGGCCAATAGCACTTTAAAATACAACAAAACAAATAAACAACATTACTCTGACCTGATAATGATATCATAGAAATGCATTTTGTTTTCTCTCTCTTTGTTTAAAGCTGCCAGGAGATTAGTGAAAGTGCCTGAATCATTCAACTCCTTAATGGTATCTGCAATCACATCACTGAAAAACTGCCTGTGAAGAGGAACAAAAGAGGAGTTAATAAAATATATTTCCCTACATTCACAAAAGGCTACAGAAGCCACCTAAGTTAAGACCCAGAGGGAACATCACAACTCAATTGTAATTATCCCAGGAATGCAAAAATAGTTTCACATTAGAAAATCTAAAATAGGGCGGCACCTGTGGCTCATCGAGTAGGGCACTGGCCCCATATACCAAAAGTGGCGGGTTCAAACCCAGCCTCAGCCAACCTGCAAAACAGAAAAATAGCCAGGCATTGTGGAAGGCGCCAGTAGTCCCAGCTACTCGAAAGGCTGAGGCAAGAGAATCACCTAAGCCCAGGAGTTGGAGGTTACTGTGAGCTGTGTGACGCCACAGCACTCTACTAAGGGCGATAAAGTGAGACTCTGTCTCTACAAAAAAAAAAAAAAAAAAAGAAAATCAAAATAAAATAAAAAGATATCTATTAATAGAACGCAACACATCAGTAAAGGCTAAAGGAGACAAACCATATAATCATCTCAATGGATGCAAAAAAGGCATTTGGAAAAATTCAACATCACTCATCATTTAAAAACAATAACAACAAAAAACTCTCAAAAGACTGGAAACAACCTGAAAAAGTTTACATACGAAAGACCAACAACAAATATTAAATGTACAATATGACATCATATATATAATATTTTTAAATATTAAAATGCCATGATTTAAATAAAACATATAAATATATAATGAAAGTATCACAAAATGCTAGAGAAATAATAAATACCAAATTCAGAAGGAAGTTTATCTTTAGAAGAGGTAAGGCACTGGCATTAGAAGCTTCAACTATATCTGAAATGTGTTTCTTTTTTTGAACTATTTTATCTTTGAAAAAAAAAAGCCAAATCTCTAAACCAAACATGGTAAAATGTTAAAATCTGATGTTACGTACGTAAGTATTCATTACTTTATTCTTCTTTATTTTTTTTTGAGGCAGTGTCTCATTTTGTTGCCCAAGGCTGTGGCATCATAGCTCACAGCAACCTCAAACATCTGGGGTCAAGCGATCCTCTTGCCTCAGCCTCCCAAGTAGCTGAGACTACAGGTGCCCACAACATGGGGCTAGTTTTTTCTATTTTTAGAAGAGATAGATTGCATGCTTACTCAGGCTGGTCTCTAACTCCCTGAGCTCAAGCAATCCACCTGCCAACAATTATTTAATAATAGTTAACACACAAGATTCAATAACTACATTAAGAAAAAAGTTCTCCTATAATCCCAGTGATGCCTAGGATACCCGTGTAATAGAAGAAAGGGTCTGAAAAAAGGCAAAAGGTTTTATGAGTTGTCCCTCACCCTTTTGGTTAAATTAAAATCTGCAATCCTATCCAAGGCCAGTAACCAAAGGGGAAGAAATATGTTCTTTGTATCTTAAACCATAGGAGATGACTTAACAGAATTGTCCAGACAGATTTCATAAGATAGTCTTCACTGGAGATACTATAGTTAAACACCAAAAGCCCACAACTTCCTTTAAAAAAGCTCTGTATTTCTGCTTAAAGGGATGATGATGGCTCTTTAACCCTAGAGTCTGACATCCTCCTCATTCGCTGGCAAATTAATAAAATTCTCTTTCCTTTTCCTCAAACCACATGTCTTCATTCTTCCTTTGGCCTCAGGACAAGTACCAAACTTTCAGTAGCATCCCAATGAAGGGAAGAAGGCCCCAAACTCACCAAGTGAGTTCTTGGCTTCACACTGGAAAGATGTAGAAAGCAACCCAACTAGCAATAGGAACTTCATAGAGACAGAGCCTACTACACAGAGGTGGGGTCCTTTCCTGAAGTTCCAGGCCACCGACCCAAAACTAAATTGTTCATCTAATCTTTGAAGAGATAGATCAGAAGAAAGACAAAGATAATAGCCAAATATACAAACAGGCCAATTTTGGCTTACATGATAAGTAAGTCCCCTCTGCTTTATTTATTTATTTTTTATCATTTCAGGTTAATTTGAGGGTACAAAGAATTAGGTTATAATGTTTGCTTTTGTGGGTGGCACCCATAGCTCAGTGGGTAGGGTGCCAGCCACATACACTGAGGCTGGCGGGTTCGAACCTGGCCCCAGCCAGCTAAAACAACAATGACAACTGTAACAAAAACAACAACAAAATAGCCAGGCATTGTGTGGGGTGCCTGTAGTCCCAGCTACTAGGGAAGCTAAGGCAGGAGAATTGCTTAAGCCCAAGAGTTTGAGGTTCCTGTGAGCTGTGATGCCACAGCACTCTACCCAGGGTAACATACGCAGTGAGACTCTGTCTCAAAAAAAAAAAAAAAAAAAAGGCAGTGCCTGTGGCTCAGTGAGTAGGGCACGGGTTCCATTTACCAAGGGTAGAGGGTTCAAACCCAGCCCCAGCCAAACTGCAAAAAAAAAATAGCCAGGCATTGTGGTGGGCACCTGTAGTCCCAGCTACTTGGGAGGCTGAGACAAGAGAATTGCCTAAACCCAAGAGCTGGACATTGTGTGATCTGTGACACCACAGCACCCTACCAAGGGCAACAAAGTGAGACACTGTCTCTAAAAAAAATAAAATCAAATGTTTGCATTTGTTATCATTGTGTCCAGCCTCCAAGAGGTGTGCCATACACCCTAACATTGTGCTCATTAAGTAGGAACACACCCATCTGCCCCTTACTCTCCTGCCACCCCCACCTTGAATTGATTTGAGTTTGTCTATTATGTTGCCATGTATTAGATTATCTACTGGCATCATATTAGTACTGAGTACATTGGATTGCTTCTTGCTCCTCCATTCTTGTGATACTTTAATAAGAAGAATGTGTTTCAATTTCATCCATAGCTGTGAGCTATGATGCCACAGCACTCTACCCAGGGCAACAGCTCGAGACTCTGTCTCAAAGAAAAAAAAATATTACACCCTGTTTTATTTTTTATTTATTTATTTATTTTACATGCTCTTTTGAATTTAACAGATTTCTTTATTAGAAAGCCTGCTGAACAGGAAAAAAACGGAATAGAGGCAATGGAAATTGTATCTACCTTTAAGAAACCCTCAGGATTAAAATATACTACAGGCCGGGTGTAGTGGCTCATGGCTATAATCATAGTACTCTGAGAGGCTGAAGCAGGTAGATGACTTGAGCTCAAGAGTTTGAGATCAGCCTGAGCAAGAGTTAGAAACCCATCTCTAATAAAAATTTTAAAACTAAGTGTGTGTGTGCAGGGGGTGGGGGTGGCCATGCCTGCGGCTCAGTGGGCAGGGCGCCGGCCCCATATACCGAGGGTGGCAGGTTTGAACCCAGCCCCAGCCCAACTGCAACAAAAACAAAGCTGGGCATTGTGGCGGGTGCCTGTGGTCCCAGCTAATAGGGAGGCTAAGGTAAGAGAAACACCTAAGCCCAGGAGTTGGAGGTTGCTGTGAGCTGTGATGCCACAGCACTCTACCAAGGGCGATAAAGTGAGACTCTGTCTCTGAAAAAAAAAACAAAACCTAGCGGGGTGTTGTGACAGAAGGCTGTAGTCTTAGCTACTAAGGAGGCTGAATCAAGAGAATTGCTTGAACCCAGGAGTGAGGTCTCACTAACTAGCCATTGGTAGAGTGCTATGATGTCACAGCTCACAGCAACCTCCAACACCTGGGCTTAGGCAATTCTCTTGCCTCAGCCTCCTGAGTAGCTGGGACCACAGGCACCCGCCACAACACCTGGCTATTTTTTTTTTTTGGAGAGACAGAGTGTCACTTTATCACCCTCAGTAGAGTGCCGTGGCGTCACACAGCTCACAGCAACCACCAAGACCTGGGCTCAGGCAATTCTCTTGCCTCAGCCTCCCAAGTAGCTGGGACCACAGGCGCCCGCCACAACGCCTGGCTATTTTTTTGTTGCAGTTGTTATTGTTGTTTAGCTGGCCCAGGCTGGGTTTGAACCTGCCCGGCTTAGTGTATGTGGCCGACGCCCTACCCACTGAGCTAATATAGTAACTACCTACCAATAACTAACTACCAATTAGTTATGGTACCGCCATAACTAATTCTTATTAATGAATAAAATATCACAATAGCTACCAATATGTGCTAGGTAATGGGCTAGAGCCTTATTTTTAATCCTTGCATGAATGTTGCAAGATTGCTATTAGTAGTCTCATTTTTAAAAGTTGGAAACAGGCTTGGAGCCCATAGCTCAGTGGTTAGGGTGCCTGCCACACACACAGAGGCTGGTGGTTTTGAGCCTGGCCTGGGCCTGCTAAACAACGATAACTACAACAACAACAAAAAAATAGCCAGGTGTTGTGTTGGGCACTTGTACTCCCAGCTACTTAGGAGGCTGAGGCAAGAGAATCTCTTGAGCCCATGAGCTTGAGGTTGCTGTGAGCTATGACACCAGGGCATTCTTCTGAGGATGACATAGTGAGACTCTGACACACACACAAAAAAAGTTGCAAACAGCCGGTAGGTACAGCGCATGTCTGTCGTCCCAGCTACACAAGAGGATTGCTTGAGGCTAGAAATTCAAGGTTTACAATGTGCCATGATCTTGACTGCCTTCCAGCATGAGGAACATAATGAGACATCATCTCTAAAAAATAAATAAATAAGAGGGCGGCGCCTGTGGCTCAAAGGTGTAGGGCACCGGCCCCATATGGCGGAGGTGGCGGGTTCAAACCCAAACCCAGCCAAAAACTGCAAAATAATAATAATAATAATAATAATAAATAAAATAAAAATTGAAATCAAAGGCTCAATTACTATCCAAGATCATACAGCTGCCACGCTTTATTTAATTTATTTATTTAATTATTTTTATTATTATTTTTTTTTTTGAGACAGAGTCTCACCATGTCACCCCTGGTAGAGTGCCACAGTGTCACAATTCACAGCAATCTCAAACTCACGGGCTCAACAAATTCTCTTGCCTCAGCCTCCCAAGTAGCTGGGACTACAGGTGCCCACCACAAAGCCTGGCTTTTTTTTTTGTTGAAGTTGTCATTGTTGTTTTAGCTGGTCCGGACTGGGCTCAAACCCACCAGCCTTGGTATATGTGGCTGGTACCCTACCCACTGAGCTACAGGTGCTGCCAGCTGGCATTCTTTAGATTGTACCTCATTCCCTCAGCCAGTGGTTGCCAGTGGGGCTTTTAAAAGTTAGTAACAGGCTCGGAGCTCAGTGGTTAGGGGGCCTGCCACACACACCGGGGCTGGTGGTTTTGAGCCTGGCCTGGGCCTGCTAAATAAGGGACTGTCAGAATCCTATTCTCAGCAGTCATTTTGGATATATTATAATGACTAACCCCTAAAAGAAGAGGAGCAGTCAACCACCCTTGACATCAGCCTAGCTCACAACAACCTCAAACTCCTGGGCTCAAGCAATCCTCCTGCCTCAGCCTCCAGAGTATAAGCACCTTGGGACTACAAGCACCTGCCACCGCACCTGGCTAATTTTTCTATTTTTAGCAAAGAAAGGGCCTTGCTCTTGCTCCAGTTAGTCTCTAACTCCAGAGCTCAAGCAATCCTGCCTCACCCTCCCAAAGTGCTAGGATTATAGGCATGAGGCACTGCGCCAGGCCTGCAAACACATCATTACATTTCAAAATATGCTCTTTCCTTACCTGTCCATCTGAATTTTCTTCAGTGTCTCTGTTGTTATTATGCTCTGCCTTGAATGTTGTTTGAAGACAAGATCCTGCACTTTGTTAAACTCCATAGCAGTTTGGCCTCCTTGTCTGGTTACTAACAACTTGCTTCCTTCTTTAGGTATTTTTGAAATTGTTGCATGTATTGGAGGTTTGTCCAGGCTTTTCCCCTCTACATTCATTTCTTTGCTTTTCTTTAAAAACAATAAATGATGTTAAGAAAAAATTTTTTAGAAGTCAAGATACAATATTATAAGAGGACCGCTGTCTACATTTTTCAACCTGACATTCTCCAATTATACTCCAATAAAATGTACCTTTTACTTCAGCCATGCTAAACTACATCCTGCTGTTTTCTGTCTTCTTGCTTTCACACAACATTTCCTCTCTCCAGGCCGGGCACAATGGCTTATGCCTATAATCTTAGCACTCTGGGAAGGCTGAGGAGGGTGGATTGCTTGAGCTCACAAGTTGGAAACAAGCCTGAGCAAAAGTGAGACCCCACCTCTAAAAAAAGTCATAGGGTTGTGGCAGGTGCCTATAGTCCCAGCTACTCAGGAGACTGAGGCAGGAGGATCACTTGAGCCCAAGAGTTTAAGGTTGTTGTGAGCTATGACAACACGGCACTCTACCAAGGGTGATAAAGTAAGACTCTGTCTCAAAAAAAAAAAAAAAAATTCCTCTTTCTATCATTCTTCAGCTGGTAATCTTTATTTATTTATTTATTTATTTGAGACAAGAGTCTCAAACTGTTGCCCTGGGTAGAATGCTGTGGCGTCACAGCTCACAGCAACCTAAAACTCTTGGGCTTAAGTGATTCTTTTGACTCAGCCTCCCAAGTAGCTAGAACTACAGGTGCCTGCCACAACACCCGGCTATTTTTTGATTGTAGTTGTCATTGTTGTTTGGTGGGCCAGAGCTGGATTCAAACCTGCCAGCTCTGGTGTATGTGGCTGGTGCCCTAGCCACTTGAGCTACAGGTGGCTAACCACCTGGTAATCTTTAAGACTCTAATCAAAGATAAAGCTCCTTGTGAAATAGTTCTGTTACCAGCCATTTACCATATTGTAATTATTTATAAAATATATCAGATTGTTGGTTCTATCAGGGAAGGGACAGTGTCTTAGATATCTTGGTACACTCCAAAAAAATTTTAAAGTCTATAGTCTGAAATTATTTTTGGAATAAGACTGGATATTAAATAAACTTGGCCATCTTCATAGTCCCGTTGCTTAGAATAATGCCTGGGATATAGTAGAGTCTCAAATGTTCACTGAATATATGAATTTGAAATATAAATAATAAAAGGAGAATCATACCAAAAAGTGGAAGTTGACAGATTTAGTAGTGTGGTATAGATTTGGAGGATCATGTGGGAAAAAGCCAAAATAACTTCCTTTTCAAACCCAAACTTGAATACTAAGGAACCATAGGAATAGCTTATGTCTTTTAATTGATGGTTCCTATTTTATATATGGCTAAAAGCTTGAGCCCTTGGGAGGCCTTAACATGTAGTGACTATACATATGGACTCAGAAGCCATGTTTGAATCTATTTCTCTTATTACACTGTATCGGCCTTAGGCAACTTTTTTTTCCTTTTGAGACAGAGTCTCACTTTGTTGCCCTTGGTGGAGTGCCATGGCATCATAGCTCAACAGCAACCTCAAACTTCTGGGCTTAAGCAATTCTCTTGACTCAGCCTCCCAAGTAGCTGGGACTATAGGCGCCCGTCACAACACCCAGCTATTTTTTTGTTGTAGTTGCCATTGTTATTTGGCAGACCCAGGCTGGGTTCAAACCTGCCAGCTCTGGTGTATGTGGCTGGTGCCCTAGCTGCTAAGCTACAGGCACCAAGCCTAGGCAACTTTCTTTTTTTTTTTTCTTTTGAGACAGAGCCTCAAGCTGTCACCCTGGATAGAGTGCAATGGCATCACAGCTCACAGCAACCTCCAATTCCTGGGCTCAAGCGAGTCTCTTGCCTCCGCCTCCCAAGTAGCTGGGACTACAGGCGCCTGCCACAACATCCAGCCATTTTTTTTGGTTGCAGCCATCATTGTTGTTTGGCAGGCCTGGGCTGGATTCGAACCCGCCGGCTCAGGTGTACGTGGCTGGCGCCTTAGCCCGTTGAGCCACAGGCGCCGAGCCAAGCCTAGGCAACTTTCTAACATCTGTGTGCTTCTATTTTCCCATCGGTAAAATGGATGGTTATTATTTTAGATTTTGTCTAAGGTGGTTAAGGAGAAAACATAAGGCCATGGGAGCCTGATTTTCTGATTTGCCTAACAATTCATTATTTCTCTACTTTTATGCTTGGGCATTAGGCAAAGGAAGTAATTGTGTTTCATAGCTTGATTTACCAATTAATAGAAAGAAATGTGAATTTTTTTTTAAATTATTTTTTATTTTTTTGAGACAGAGCCTCAAGCTGTCACCCTGGATAGAGTGCAAAGGCATCACAGCTCACAGCAACCTCCACTTCCTGGGCTCAAGCGAGTCTCTTGCCTCCGCCTCCCAAGTAGCTGGGACTACAGGCGCCCGCCACAACGCCCGGCCATTTTTTGGTTGCAGCTGTCGTCGTTTGGCGGGCCCGGGCTGGATTCGAACCCGCCAGCTCAGGTGTACGTGGCTGGCGCCTTAGCCCGTTGAGCCACAAGCACTGAGCCAAAATGTGAATTTTTAAATAAGAATTAAAGAAGCCAAGGCTGGGTGTGATGGCTGACACCTGTCATACTAGCAATTGGGAGACCGAGATGGGTAGACTGCATGAGCTCACAAGTTCAAGAGCAGCCCGAGCCAGAGCAAGTCCTTGTCTCAAAAAATAGGCATTGTGGCAGGCACTTATAGTCTCAGCTACTCAGAAGGCTGAGGCAAGAGAATCGCTTGAGCCACAAGTTTGAGTTTGTTATGAGCTATGACACCACAGCACTCTACTGAGAGTGAAAAAGTGAGACTCTGTCTCAAAAAAAAAAAAATAAAAAGCCAGCGAAACCTAGATGGTTTGAAAACATTCTTGTGAGTATCACAAGATTAGAAAAACAAGTGTCACATGTACTCAGTACCAAGTTGAAGGAGATTAACAATTACAGACGCACACAAGGTCTTGCTCTTGCTCAAGCTGGTCTAGAACTCCTGAGCTCAGGCAGTCCACCTGCCTTGGCCTTCTAGACTGCCTTGCTTACAGGCATAAGCACCTGCACCTTGCCAGCAAAGTCATTTTATTTTTTATTTATATATATATATATAAATGATATATATGTACATATGTAATACATATATACATATACGTAATACATATATTATATATACATAATTATGTATATATAATATATATGATTATTATATATATAATTATTATGTACATATATAATACATATATACATATATGTAATATATATATTACATATATACATATGTACATATATATGTATATATATGTATTATATATAATGTATATGTGTATATATCTGTATATATATATTTCCTTTTTTTTGAGACAGAGTCTCACCATGTCGCCCTTGGTAGAGTGCCATGGTGTCACACCTCACAGCAAACTCAAACTCTTGAGCTCAAGCAATTCTCTTGCCTCAGCCTCCAAGTAGCTGGAACTACAGGCACCCGCCACAACGCCTGGCTATTTTTAGAAATGAGGTCTTGCTCTGGCTCAGGCCGGTCTCAAACTGTGAGCTCAGGAAATCTACCTGCCTTGACCTCCCAGAGTGCTAGGATTACAGGCGTGAGCCACTGTGCCTGGCCAGCAAAGTCATTTTAGATTAAAATAACATTGAGAGAATTGAGTTTCCTCCTACTAATATTTTTAGCTTTTAGCAGGGAGAAATAGAAGACAGGTAGAGACAACTCAGTAATCTGATCTTCTCATATACACTCAGTATACTGCTCTTATACTGATGTAACTATAGGCCTTTTGAATAATGCCAGTATATTGGAAATAAGATATTCAGCCTGGTAGTGTATGTTGAGCTATGGCAATTTCATCAATTGAAAGGACAATTCTCAGAGTTATTGTAGCCTATTATCTAAGGTAAAGGTACTATTTCTCAGGTGAAATGTAAGGTATAGGTGCTATTAATGATGGAGAAATAAAAAGGAAAGAAAGCAAAGTTAAATAATGGTGAATGAGTATATACCATGCTGGTGGTTAGTCTTCCTTCATACTGAATTGGCATGACATAGTTTAGAATAGAGAGCTGGTCTATTGTATCTTCCAGAACTGCAGAGACCCTCAACACATCTTGGAGGGAGAGTGGCTCTATGATTTCTGGGATGATTTCTACACCTGTATCCATAGCTATTCCTTCTTCTTCTGTAGCAGTAGGTGGTTCACCAGTTACCGAAACCATCATCTCAGAATGCCCAACTTGTACAGGAAGGTTTGAGGCTTCCAGCACTACGCTAAAGGAAGAATAAAGACAAAATAAGTCAGTGGTCAATGTTTAAATGTTACTTAAGTTCAAAAGCACAGGCAGCAATTTCACTCCTGGGAAGTTCATATTGTCATCTAATATAATCTATGTGGAAAATATAGCAAGAGTTTGCATGTGATTTTGCTGAATACCTTCTATTTTCACCCAAAAAAAGCAAATGACTGTTTAATAAATATATAAAGCCCATGATATTTGATTATGCTTAACCAATTTGAATTTGAGCCAAAATTAACTTTTTTTTTTTCCTAGCAACATCCTTAGTTGCTAAGCAAAGGCATCTCATGATTAGTTAAAAACAGAATGTGGTAGCCTCCAAAGATACCCCAAGTGATTTTCACATTCTGGTATTCATGCCTTTGTATAGTCTCCCCCACACATGGAATTTGACTAACCTGTGTAACCAAAAGGATATTACAGGAACTGACAGAGTATGACTTCCAAGGGTAGGTGATAAAAGACATTGCAGCTTCTGCTTTATTCTGTCATTATCTTTCACTCTGAGGGAGGCCAGCTTCCTTGTCACGAGGCGACTTACTACAGTACTATCAAGACATCTACAGGGTGAGGAACTAAGGTCACTTGCCAGTAGCCAGCATCAATTTGCCAGCTGTGTAAATTAACCCTCTTGACAGAGCATTCTCTAGCCCTCATCAAGTCTTCAGAAAATTGTACTCCCTGGCCAACTTCAATCTTATGAAGGACCCTAAGCCAGAGCCATCCATCTAAACTGTCCCCAAACTCCTGACCCACTGTGTGAAATAATAAATGTTTATATTTTGAGTCACTAAGTTCTTGGGCAATTTGTTACACAGCAACAGATAATACACAGAAATGAAACAGAGGAATAATTTTAAAAAAATATGTAAAATAAACTGAAATTTTGTTTTGTTTTGTTTTTTGAGACAGAGTCTCACTGTGTTGCCCTTGGTAGAGTGCCATGGTGTCATAGCTCACAGCAACCTCAAACTCTTGGGCTCGAGTGATCCTCTTGCCCACCATAACACCCAGCTATATTTTTAGAGACAGGGTCTCAGTCTTCCTCGGGCTGGTCTTGAATTTGTGAGCTAATCAACTGGAATTTTGAACATACTCTTCCATTATTCTTGAGTTAGTCTTGTTATCTCCCATGGTGTATTTACAATGTCACGAAAATGCAGTCACCTAAAATCAGAAGGAAACGTTGGGATTAGATAAGGGAATCTTGAATGATGTATGAGTTATTTGGATGCCCTTTCATTAAGAGAAAATTAAAGAATCACAGTAGCTGTGGCTTATTTTCTTTTTGCATAGCAGAATAGTTCCAGAGATGAAGGAATCACTGACATCATGGGGAGCACATTAAGTAGTCTACCAAAAACTGAAGATACATGCATTGTTTGAGCATTTTTTTTTTTTTTTGTAGAGAGAGAATCTCACTTTATCGCCCTCAGTAGAGTGAGTGGTGTCACACAGCTCACAGCAACCTCCACTCTTGGGCCTAAGCAATTGTCCTGCCTCAGCCTCCCGAGTAGCTGGGATTACAGGTGCCTGCCACAATGCCCGGCTATTTTTTTGTTGCAGTTTAGCCAGGGCAGGGTTTGAACCGGCCACCCTCGGTATATGGGGCCAGCGCCCTACCTACTGAGTCACAGGTGCCACCCTGTTTGAGCATTTTCTAAAGGTGTATTAATGAATGTTGCCCAGCAATCCTAGCTCCAGTGCAGCCTTTAACTCCTGGTCTCAAGCTATTCTCCTGCCTCAGCCTTCTGAGTAGATGTTAGCATGTTTTATTACATTCTAATTTTTAATTGGCAATCTCTATGCAATAGGTTTTTTATTATTCTGATTAGTATATGATTAGTAAAATTCTGGGGGCGGGGGGCAGAGTTTCACTGTATGGCCCTCAGTAGAGTGCCATGGTGTCACAGCTCCCAGTAACCTCAAACTCCTGGGCTCAAGCGATTCTCTTGCCACTCAGCAGCTGGGACCACAGTCACCCACCACAATGCCTGGCTCTTTTTTGTGGCAGTTGTCATTGTTGTTTAGCTGGCCAGGGCCAGGTCTGAACCCGCCAACTTTGGTGTATGTGGCTGGCGCCTCAGTAGAGTGACGTGGTATCTTGGCTCAAAGCTTCTGCCTCAGCCTCCCAAGTAGCTGGGACTGCAGGTGCCTGCCACAGCGTCCAGCTATTTTATTGTTGTTTTTGTTTTCATTGGCATTAAAAGTTTTTATTTGGAATCTGATCCACAATATACAAGTTATTTACATGGCATGAAAATGGAAAACAGCACAAAATACACTGAAGTATAAGCTAAGAGCACAGTATGTCATGTTTCAATAAATATAATTCAAAGGCCCGGCTATTTTTTAGAGACAGGGTCTTGCTCTTGCTCAGGCTGGTCTCAAACTCGTGAGCTCAGGCAATGCACCTGGCTCGGCCTCCCAAATACTGGGATTACAAGCGTGAGCCACCTCACCCAGCCTGATTAACATAATATTTAATTAAATCACGCCATTCCTCTGATTTGCCAGGTAACAGAGTTTGTTGCCCCTGGACCTAGAAGAACAATTGAGATTACTTTTAGAAAAACTATTTTATTTATTTATTTATTTTTTTGCAGTTTTTGGCTGGGGTCGGGTTTGAACCTACCACCTCTGGTATGTGGGGCTGGCGCCCTAGTCCTTGAGCCACAGGCGCCGCCCTACTTTTAGAAAAACTGTTAATCCTGAAAATCAGTTTAATGCTTCTATCAAGATTTTACCCCTCCTCAATAAACTAAAATTCTTTCTGCTTAAGTTAGCTTTATAGTGAGAATGCCCATGGAGAATTTTGGTTTATAATGAATGCATAGGGAATGCTAAGTTTCCACTGTGATTCTGCCCACAATAAAGTCACTCTGAGAGAAGTGGAGCAAGCCATGTCTCACATAACAAAAATCCGATATTCAAAAATTAAAAAATATAGAACAGTGGGACGGCACCTGTGGCTCATTGAGTAGGGCGCCGGCCCACTATACCAAAGGTGGCAGGTTCAAACCTGGCCTCAGCTGAACTGCAAAACAGAAAACTAGCTGGGTGTTGTGGCAGTCACCTGTAGTCCTAGCTAGCTACATGGGAGGCTGAGGCAGGAGAATCACCTGAGCCCAGGAGTTGGAGGTTGCTGTGAGCTGTGTGATGTCACGGCACTCCACTGAGC
>CAUYRH010132669.1:0-15969 GCA_963574655.1 Perodicticus potto
GGCGTTGTGGCAGGTACCTGTAGTCCCACCTACTTGGTAAGCTGAGGCAAGAGAATCCCTAAGCCCAGGAGTTAGAGGTTGCTGTGAGCTGTGACGCCACAGTACTCTACCAAGGGTGATAAAGTGAGACTGTTTCTAGAAAAAGAAAAAAAAAGTGAGATTCTGTCTTAAAAATGAATGAATAAATAAAATTTTCAGTGCCAAGAGACAGAACAATGGAATAGGATGCTCTAGGCTCTATGTCAGTTTTCTGGGCTTTGTTTGGCTGTCTTACCTTAAGTGTGCTAAGAAAATAAATAAATAATAAATAAATACTTCAACACTTCTTGTTAGTGATTAATAGCATAAACAGAAAAATCAATAAGAACATAGTTGACTTAATCAGTTTGACATAGAATTATGTCAAGTATTTATAGACTATACAATAAGAATAGACTACACAATATTTTCAAGTTCATATACTATATTCACTAAGGTAGACCACATTTGTGGACATAAAAAATGCCTTAACAAATTTCACAGAATAGAAATTATACAAATTAAGTTCTCAGACCACAATGCAATTCAACTAGAAATCAAAAACAGAAAGATAGCACACCTGACATTTAGATTTTGGTTACTAATACAATGCTCTAATAAATTGAAATGAACTTTCTTGGAGAAATAGCTGATTGTAGGACAGAGAAAGAAATATCTGAGGTAAGCTGGGAGCATCTTGCAGTGACAGAAAGTAAGAAGTGCTAAAATAACAATGACGATACCACAATGATGAGGATATATCAGAAAGACACAGGAACTGATTGAAAGAGCTTCCAATGGTCCAGGCTGGAACAATTTGACCAGTAAAATAAAAATAGTGTTGGATAAAACTCAAAGTATATAATAAATATCCCTTTGTCCATAGTGACATAAATAATTGAAGAAATAGATTAATGGGGAAGACTAATCATTCCCTGTAATAATTCCAAATAATTTATATAGATATTTTTGCTTTAAGTACAACTGGCAGTTTCATTGTTACAGAAGCAAAATTGCAGTTACTTTTACAGGTTTTAGTTCAGATTTCACCTCTGCCTGCAGTCCTTCTGTCCAGAATGCATTTAGATCCAGGATTGAAGTCTCTGATTTCTTTGACAGACAGTCTCTGATTTCTTAGTTGCCTGGTAGAATGGGCAGAGTGAGAATTTAGGGGGTGGGGTTCTAACTGCTCCTCATCCAGTGTTTAGAGAGAACAATAGAGAAAACCTTGTTTTTAGGGTCCAATACGAATTTGGCTTTATGCTCATTTCACCTTCTACCTTCAGTTTCTCTAATTATGTGGTGACAAGTGGCCTTTCTTCTCATTGGTACCTTTCTTCTGTACTTTCTTCCATCTTTTGGTCTTCATTTATTGTGATTCAAGATGTTTTTGTTTTTACCAAAGGCAGGGTTTCTGTTTCTGTGTTTTGTTCCTCTTACTATTTTAGATGTGATTTTTGAGAGACATGTACAGAAAAATCTTTTCCTCATCATCTTAAACCTAGAAATTCACAGTTGGTTTCTTAAAGGTCCTTGCTATTTGATGAGTAACCTCATTTGAAAATGCTATAAAGGAAGGTTGAACAGGCTGGTAACCTTGTGTTGTACCATTCATCAATAATGAAAATGTCCTTTCCAGCAAAGACGATCATTTCATGACATTTTCAAAACATTTACATATCCTTAAGGGAAATATGAAATATTTTACATGTCTCAAATTCTGCCGTCAAGGGAATAACAGCCATGTTATTTTTATCCTTCTAAATGTTCATGGAGAACAGTATTTTTCAACCTTTTTTATCTCACAGCACACTTGAGCACATAGTTAAACTTCCATGGCACACTTAAATTATGTTGATCAAAAACAAGAGTAAAAAAAAAATACACTTATTGTGCTTTGAACTTCCTTTGAAAGTAAATTATCCATGATCTTTAAACATTTTCATGGCACACCTAAGATCCTCTCACCACATGCCAGAGATCACTGATGTTGAGCATAGGGCTGATTGCTCTGCTGCAAAGTAAATACATCTCCATAAGTAAAAGGGAAATGTAGACTTAGAATTGGGTAATAATATAAAACATTTCAAATTCAAATTGATTAAGTCAGCAATTAGCTAAAATTTACTCCAGTGTATGAGGGAAAGTGAATTGCACAGATTCTGTAATATAAAAGTTACAAAATCCATGGTCTCTAAGCTATCTTATTTAATCTGAAAAAGAACTGATGGTGGTGCTTGTGGCTCAGGGAGTAGAGCACCAGTCCCATATACCAAGGGTGGTGGGTTTGTACCCAGCCCCAGCCAAAACTGCAACAACAACAACAACAACAACAACAACAACAAAAAAAAAAAAAAAAAAAAAAAAAAAAAAGAAAGAAAGAAAGAAAAGAAAAAGAACTGAATCAGACAAACAATATTCAAATTCACATGAATAAGTAAAATGTCATCAACATTAATGCCTCTACTGCAATGTTATTTTTACTAAAACAAAAATTCCTGCCTTCTTCCCTCTCTCCTTTTTGCCTATATGCATTCATTATGTATTTATTGTCTACAATTTGCCTGGTACTTTGTTTGCTATATGTTGGGAATCTAGAAGTAAACAGAAAAGATGGGAAAACTTTCCCTCATGGTTCATGGCTTTCCCTTTCAGTTTTGTGAAATAAAATTGATAACTCTTTTTTCCCCCCCTGAGACAGGCTCACTCTGTCATCCTGATTAGAGTGCCATGGCATCATAGCTCACAAAAAACCTCAAACTCCTGGATTTGAGTAATCCTCTTACATCAAAATCTTGAGTAGCTGGTACTATAAGCACCTGCCACAATGCCTGGCTAGTTTTTCTACTTTTTAGTGCAGATGGGTGTCCCACTCTTGCTCAGGCTGGTCTCAAACTCCTGAGCTCAAACCACCTGAGCCTCTCAGAGTGCTAGGATTACAGGTGTGAGCCACACACTGGCCAAAATTGGTAACTCTCAAATAGTGTTTACTGAGTAAGGAAGAATTTGTTGTTCTTTATGTACATTAAGTTACTTGGTCCTTCAAAACCTGATAAAGGAACTACAAGTATATTTTACATATAGGGAACTTCAGCACAGAGGAATTAATTAACTTGCCTAAATTACAATGAAAGCAACCAATAGCACTGGAACTTGAACCTGGGCTATCCGATAACTAGAGGCATTACCTTTAACTGCTAGATATCATTTTAATCTATGGAATGGCACAGGTGTGATTTAATGCCACAGTGTGATTTAAATACCAGATTCAGTTTTCAACTGGAACTCTAATCATCTTTATTTTTCCATTATTTTACCAATGACATATGATCTCTGCAAAAGGCATACAAAATATATTTTAAAAAGTCATAAAAAATAAAGGAAAATAATCTGAAATCCCACGACCTGGAACGGTCACTGTTAACACACATAGATGTACATGTGTGAATGTGTGTGAGTGTGCACACGTTTTGTGTATGTGTTGCTCACTGTGTAACAGTCATCTTCACTTTCACTTATGTTAATGTAGCAGTATTCTGCTAGATATATGCCCAGCTCTTAACGAAAAGGATTGATTTAATAAAACTTAATTACATAAAAGTACTATGAGTTTCTAGCCTCAATCTCTGTTGTTGGGTATTTTTATAAAGAAGTTTTTTCTGTCTTAAACAAAACAGGAGCAGGGATGGAATGTTTGGTTTTCTTTTATTAGAAGAAATTCTTAGAAGTAGAATTTTTGGAGAAAAGGTAAACAGAGATCTTTAAAAAATATTTTAAACAATATCGACAAATTATTCTCTCATAAGGATTTATTTTCTCATGATATATACATATTCTTATATTCTTACAGTCATTTAATCCTAGCTATTAATGTTCTTCTTAATCTTTACCAATCTGAGATTAAAATGTAGTTATCTCAGGATATTTATTATTTTCATTGGCTTTTCTTAGTAACCAGACATCCAACATTCACTTTGGCTTTTCTTTGACAGACTTGCCTTTTATTTTTTACCCTGATTCAGATTTAATTTGGATTTTTTTTTTAGTTGCCTGATTTCCATTATTCTTGGAATTTCTTCTCACCTATGTAAAATTTGCTGTTTTCTTTTTAAATTAATATTTAAACATTTGTGTGGAAGATTTTTTGTTGTTTAGAACTGTTTTTTAGAAAGCTAAAGCTAATTAACTACTACCTCATTACTTATCTCAGCTAGATTTTGTGAATTCTTTATGTAATCAACTGACAATACAGTAGCAATGTTAGTTATCTCATTCAATCATTTTCTTATCAAAATTTTTAATTAATATGCCATTGATAGGTTTAAAATTTATTGATTTAAAAATACCAGATTCAGTATTAGAAAACATTTAAAATGACAAAAGATTATTTAAAGTAGACCTCACTCCAAAGTCCATAAAATGGTGATTTTTTTCTATTATACTAATTTCTAATCATTAATTCCTGGTTTTATCTGTTTTCATCCAAATAGGTTCTAACTGTTCCTAGTTTACATAATGAAAAGTCATAGCTATAGAAAACCTTATTTTATTCCAAAACACATTTTTGAATATCCCACCGATTGTTTAAAAACATGCATACATTATAAGGTAAACGCTGAACATAATGGCAAAAATAACAGCAATAAGTACATTTGACATGTGTCCTTTTTCTCAAAACACAAACAAAAATAAAAGCAAACAAAAACCAAGTTACGTTAAGTTTCTAGAAATAGTTCTCTTTCCTCAGTGAGGCACCTCAATAAGCTATCTGCTAGATTTTCTATTTAATTAAACAAACCTGAACTCTCTTCCTCTGTCTTAGTAACTAGAAGAGAAAGAAAGCAAAGCAAGGCAGAACCATGTGCCCTCCTCTCCCAGCCTGCACGCCCTCCGGCTGTGCGTCTCCTGGGGACTGTGATGGATGGCCCTTTAGGAGGCACCATTGGTACTGCCTCCCCCTGTTAAACTCTCAGTGCCTGTTCAGCTTTTGTGTCCATACTTTCTGGCCGCTACACAATTTTCAAGATGCATAGTAGCCACTGTAGGACCCTGTCTCCCCCACTTCTGTCCAACATGTGGCCATCTGTCCTGAGTTATATCAGCTCTCCAGCCTCACAACCCAGCGTCACCTGCCTTGTGCTGGCCTTTCAGCCGCTACTCATCAAGCTTCCAGGGGACTTCTCATCAAAGGACTAACCACTAAACAGAGCTAATCTTTCCTCAAAGTCGTGTGTACCTTTCTACATACACTGAAGAAACAACTTCATTCTTCTCTTAGACTTCTCTTTTCTTCATTCTTCTTTCTTGTCCTAAAGTGAGTAAAATTTTTGATAATGAAGAGAATCAGTGCACCTGGGAAAATCTGTAAAAGAGGAGCAAATCTGAAAAATCCAAATTAGTTCTAACTGTTCACAGTTCTAAACTCTGTGAAGGCGAATTTGTTTTCTTATTGTGGTTGGACACAAGTCCGTGATTAGGCTTTAACTTGTCAGCCTAAATTCCAGTGTGACCTTTCCTTCTTAGTGGCTGCATTTTACTGTGTACCCAAAGACTAGTTTGCATTCCCGCCCAATGAAAACTAAACAGGGGGAGAGGTATTGCAGTACCAGGGTTTATCTGGTTACTGAAGTGTATTATTTTCTAATATAATACAAAAAGAAGAATGCTTTAATCTAGGAACAAAATAATATCATTAATGGTATAACTGAATATTTCAGTGATATTTCTAATTTTGTTCTGGCTTCTTGGTAGAGATAATCCTAGCTCTGTTGCCTTCAATTGGAGAGAATTATCGTGTCTCATAAAGCTGTCAAGTTAATCTGAATCATAGATGTTTGACAGGCAAATAAAAATGAAAATTATTGTTGAAAAAGTTGGGGATTATAGATATCCTACAGAAATATACATGTGCAATTTAATAGTGATAATCATTCAATTTAGATGAGCAGTGTTATCTGCTTTGATAATATTTTTTAATATCAAGGTCAGGATTTTATCTTCCAGATCAAAAATATTTTGAAAAATTATTACTTAGGGGACCTTATGCACACTTTGAAAGTAAAAGTAATGCTCTAACAGGTCTATTTTTTTTCTTAGAGATATGAAAGTGGAATTAGAAGCTATGATTTTATAGGTTAAAATAATCTCTTGAAGCTTATTTTCAATCACATTTTCTAACAAACTCAAACCACTCTGTCTCTCTTCAGGGAATTCATCACTATGGTTATTTCTGCACTCAACCTGTCCTTTTAAATCTCGAAAAAATGGAAGAACATTAAGAATGTTTACTGAAGCTGTTTTAGGAAGCCTTGACCTTTAACTACGGCTCTCATATCCAGGCCTTGTGACTATTTCATTTTATAATATAAGAAAAAATATAAAGAAAAGTAATGAGCAGATATAATTAAGTATGCTACACCATCATTTTAATCAGATGTGCTAATAGCTTTCATTTTTGTATTTTGATGATAAAATTAAATGGCTTTATATAATATATAATTTGAATGATCCAGTGTGAATTCTTATTTCAGTGGGGATTGGAATTGCTGAGCATATTTTTATTGAACATTTTACATAATCTCTTTTTAGATATGAAACTGTGAAATTAAGGAATGAATAATACCAGATTCTAAACGCATTGTTTTAATTAATGTTTTTATGATTTGAAAGTATAATTTCAGTGGTAATGAATTGCTTTTCATCCCAATCCTGCTTAGGATAAAATTTATATTTTGTAGAAATATTCCAATAGTAGGGAGTTCAATGATAGAAGATTGATTCACTATAGAGATGCAGAATGGAAGGATAAAGCATCTTCAAATACTGGTTTCTTTTACGTACATGTTTTAATTGTAAAATGCTTACTAAAAATGCAAAAACATATGTACATATTATATATTTTATAGCATAAAAGGATTTGCCAATATTATTTTAAAAACAATTTTTCAAAATAATACTTGCATATAACATTCATGCCTATATCCTTTGATAGTTTTGCAGATTGACTTTAAGGATTTTTTCTCATCTGAATCACACATCCATGTTTTCTGGAATGAGCAGATATCTATACCTAGTTTGCACATGAGAAATCTGACTTAGAAAGGCAGATATATATTTTTAATGTCACACAGTTAGTAATTGATAGAACCAGGACTTAAAGGTTTATTGACTCTTAGGAAAAGATCCTTTAATGTTTCCACACGCACCTCAAACTGTTCAACTTGGTTATATAAGGATGACATTTACAGTGCTGTAGATTTTGATCTACAAAGAAACTATCTTAAGTTCAAGTCAGCATTATACACAAGATATATTGCCTGCTCTAAGCTGGCACTTTATTGTTCCTGGATAAACACAGGTACAAGAAACTTTAGCTCAGATCTCGAGAGGCACACAGGGGGGAAGACAGGTAGATGGGCAAAGCGGTGCAATGTGGTGACATCGGCGACAATTAAGGAATATATAAGAAAGCCTAGAGGAGGAAGAGTGTTTGGCTCTATTGGAGTTGAGCAGACGTCATGGAGAATATAATGTCTGAATTGGAATTTGAGGGACCACATTTTTCCATTACATATAATATGCAAAAAGCAAGTTGCCCAAGGTGACAAAATGAAGCAAATCAGATTTAGATATAACAAGCCTCCCCCCTTCCCAGTTTCCATTTCTGCTAACCCCTTCTTTTGTATTAACTTTACTGGTTGATAATAAAACTGGCCACCCAATATCTCAGACAGAAACTGGTCCTACCGATTCTCTCTCTGACACATTCTTACATGGATGGAACACTCTCTCCATTCCCATGGTCATGCTATCCCTCCACCAAACCCGTGGCAAATATCCTTTAGGTGGTTTTCTGTGTCCTTATCACTAGAATAATCTCTCAAGACTCCAAATCTAGTTTGTTACTTTGTGGCTGGAAACTCTTAAATGGGTTTCCAGTGCCTCTGAGAGAAAAGCTATATTTGGCTTTAATAATGAATCAAATCAAGTATTTTTTTAATATTTACATTTAAACAAGTATTCAATTATTTGGAAGCAGGGGGTGGTATGCATATCTGAGAAAATAAACTAGAATTTAAGTTACCAGGGACAGGACTTCGGCAGCCTTTTTCAGTCATGCATCCCTATCACCTACACAGTGCAAGGTACTTGATATTATTCACTGACTATATTACTGTACTTGCACAAATATAATTTATATATGGTATATACTAATAAAAGCTTTGTAAATGGTATATACTAATAAAAGCTTCTCTTTATTGAATGTAAACCATCATGCTAAGTGCTTTACATTATCATTATCTTTACATACTTACATTATCCTTAATTCATGCATTTATGTTATCTTTAATTTTCAGAAAGTTGCCAGAAGATTATCATGGTTTTTATTTTATGAGTACATACTGAGATTTAGAGAGGTTAAAAAACCTGACTAATTTCGTGTAGCTAATAAGTGGCAGGCCTGAGATTCAAAAACAGATTTGCTTGGCTCTAAAATCTGTGCTCTTTCCTGTACTACACTCTGCCTCTTAATTCTTACTTCTGAAGGTCCTATCTAACTATGCTTATTTATTAAAGTGCCAAAAGTCTTATTTATAAAATGTATTACCTATGGCAGAGGTCAGAAGGATAACCCTCCTTCAGAAGGATAACCCTCCTTCTGATCCTAAATAACTGGGGATATTTTAAAAGACTGTGGAGCTTATCTTATTGGAGTTAGATGATATCTCAAAGTGGTTTTGATTTGCATTTCTCTGATGATTAAAAATGATGAGTATTTTGGGCAGTGCCTGTGGCTCAAAGGAGTAGGACGCCAGCCCCATATGCCAGAGCTGGCGGGTCCAAACCCAGCCCCAGCCAAAAACTGCAAAAAAACAAAATGATGAGTATTTTTTCATGTGTCTGTAGGCCATGAGTCTGTCTTCTGCAGAGAAGCTTCTATTGAAGTTTCTTGTCCACAATGAAAAATTATAACTTTTTTTTCTTTTCTTTTCTTTTTTTTTTTTTGAGATGGTCTCACTATGTTGCCCTGGGTAAAGCTCACAGCAACCTCAAACTCTTGGGTTTAAGTGATTCTCTTGCCTCAGCCTCCCAAGTAGCTGGGACTCCAGGCACCTGCCACAACACCTGGCTATTTTTTTTCTTGTAGTTGTCATTGTTCTTTAGCAGGCCCAGGCCAGGTTTGAACCCACCAACCCTGGTGTATGTGGCTGGCACCCTAACCTCTGAGCTATGGGCACCAAGCTTTAAATGAAGCTTTTAACTATCTATTTTCTTCTATGAGTTTCCAGTTACTAAGAAAAACTGGCTGACTCTTCTAGTATGATTGTGTTTTACAAATACATCATTTATATTGCATATATGTCGAAACTACAGTATGCATTAGATAAAAATTCATTATATTAACAAAATAGTTCCATTGTCCTGGAGACCTGTAACTTTTTTATTTGAAATTAATATGAGGGTACAAAATTTTAGATTACATTGTTCTCTTGTTACTTCCAAGGTAAAACTCCAGTTGTAAAAAGCCCCTCAACGACCTATAACTTTCAACATGAGAAGATAATTATCTGTTACCTTTGACCTTTTAAATTCTATTTTATGCTGCAAAACCATGCCAACTTTATTTTTTATGTCATTGTCAACTGTATTTTGTACACTTTTCTTTCTTTCTTTTTTTTTTTTTTCAGACAGAGCCTCAAGTTGTCCCCTGAGTAGAGTGCTATGGCATCACAGCTCACAGTAACCTCTAACTCCTGGGCTCAAGTGATTCTCCTGCCTCTGCCTCCCAAGTAGCTGGGACTATAGATGCCTGCCACAATGCCTGGCTATTTTTTGGTTGCAGCTGTCATTGTTGTTTGGCAGGCCTGCTGGGCTGAATTCTAACCCTCCAGCTCAGGTGTATGTGGCTGGCACCTTAGCTGTACATTTCTTATTTGCAAAATGTTGTTACATTTTAGGTGTTTTTCTACTAAGTAGCATATAATTGGATTTGTGTAGTGAAGATGTTTGTCACATAGTGTCATTTAATTTATATGTATTTAGTTGAATCCTGAACATTTCATTTTGTTTGTCATTTTAAGTTTGCCACTCATACAGATCCTTTTACAACTTTTGTTAAATTGGCTTACTCAAGTGTTTGTGCATGTTGGAATGTTCTGTTTCCTTAACTTCTCTCCTAGGATATGTACATGGCATATCTCTGATCGTTTTTGTCCATACTCTTCTACTTGTTTTTAAGAGTTTCTTTTCCTTTACTTATCTCTTAGTCATTGGAAAACCTTGCATTTTTTTCCATGTTTGTATCTTCATACTCTGTATTCTGACCCTAAATAATTAAATCTACCACTTAACTGCAAGATCTATGTATGTTCTTGCATTAAATTCTGGGTCTGTATATTCAAATTTGAATATACCACCCAGGTGTCCAATTTACTATTTCAAAAGTGAACTATTTGTATTTACCTTCCTCAACTCCACTTTTTCTTCATTGTTCTTCATTTAAGAGAATGATCCCATTCAGTTGCCCAAACCAGAAACTTAGGTGCCATTCTTGGTTCCACATCTGTGTTCATACTGATTGTACCACTTATATCTGTCTTAAATTCATCTACTTCTCCGTTTTCTTTCCTGTTATGAAGTTCCGATCAGTTAAACCTCAACCCCATTAACAATAGCTTCTAGGGCAGTTCTTTCCTATTGGTTCATCCTCCCTATTATATCTGTAATGATCTTTCTAAAATATAAATACAGATTTTTAGCTTAAAATCACTGGATAAAATCCAAAGATAAAGATAAGACAAAATCCAAATTTTAAAACACAAAGTAAGTAAGTATCTTCCTCCTTTGGACCATGCATGCATTTCTAGTTTCATCTTCTACCAACAATATGCTCAAATGATCTTATTTTACTTTTATTGAAAAGGATCACCTCATTTACAATGTCACTGGCCCTGCTAAACCTTTCCTGACCACCCCAATCTGGGTTAGGTGTTAGGTTCCTCCATCAATCACTTGATATATGACATCTTTGTAGTAGTTATCACATTTGATTTTAATTCACTGATCACTTGACTGAATCCCCACCTGACTACAAGCTTTTTATGAAGATGTGCCCATTGACTACCATGTTCCCCCTTGTATTCCCAGCAGCTTTCATGGAGAGGGCACAACACACAGCATGGCGAGTGAATGAATAAACTTGTTTTGAGGAATTTGTTTAAAGATACAAGAGGTAGACGTTAATAAAAAAATTGTGTTTATTTAGCACACATCATTGTGTTAAATGTTTGGAAATATATTGCTATTTTTAAATCTTTAAAAATTAAAAACAGGGATCACACTTATAGTGCATCTTAGAAGGGACAGATGAAACCTACTAAATGCAGAACACAAATGTTTTCACACAATAAACGAGAAAATCCCGTGAAGGTTATATCGAACAGTTGGATGAAAATATTTCAGATTGTATATGAAGCCTGTACCCCATGATTGCACTAATGTACACAGCTATGTTTTAATAAAAAAAAAAAATTAAAAACAGGCATGAACACCCTAATGGTCAGAAAGATAAAGTAATTTGCTTAAGATAGCAATTGACAGGACTAAGAACAAATTCTAAGTCATTCTCTCTTTTACTCTTCAATATTTATTCATTCATACCAGAAGTTTCAGAAATAAATACGGGGAAAAAGTAGGAGGTACCGTTTTCTCTGGCAGGAATCCATTTAAGACTCTTGAAACACAATGGTGAGTGTGTGGTTGATTGTTGCTACCTGAAGAGCCCCAAAAGCTCCCTTATTACTGTTATTCCAAGTCTCATGTCAACGGCATTAGACTTGTTCTTATTATTACATCTTCAGCTATAACCTTATTACTCAGTATGAACTCAGTTCAAAGATATTTATAAATTTATCAGTGAAGGCCATCTGTCTGAGGGGTGTGTGAATAAATGCAACAACACCGAGAGAAAATAACAGAAAAGGATTGAAAATATTGATCACCATACTGAAAAAGTGGATTCAGAATTCTGTGGTACCAAGGGTGAGGCAGTCTGGCTATGCAATGCTTGTTGCAAATCTTTGACTAAAATTATGAGAGTTCATTCTTATATTTATTATGTATCAGAGACTGTTCTGTGTACTTTACATTTATTAACTCAATTCTACCAACAATTCAGCAATGATTTATTGTTAGTCTTCAGGTCTATTTTGTTATTTGAAACACAAAAAGTTTAAAGAAATTACCCAAGATCATATAAATAGCAATTGAAATTTGAACACAAGCAGTTTAGCTCCAGAATCTGATTAGAACCATGAGGTGAGGATTTAGAGTGGAGTTTATATTAAGGATCTTTGTTATCCTGTGTTACTTTGAATATAAATTTTGGGTTTTAGTTCCTGTTGCTGTCATTTGCAGTTAGTTGAATTCCTTGTTCTCACTTCTACCAGTGCCCATAGATTTATTTGTTCATCACTAGGAAAGATATAAGATATTATACACTATATTTCCATTCACTTGGATAATAGCCAAATCAAATTTGTTCCTAAATTTTAAAAAGAGTTGGATTTCTAAGTCTTTCTGCTTTATTTTGTACCCCACATGTTTTTATTATGTTTGTATTTCCATAACCAATAACCAAAATGGCCTCGAGTCCTCTCACTTTGACTAGAATTCATGAAAGCTTCTTTCTGACACTAATACCCTGAACTCCCTTTACCTTGTAATTATAATATTTTCCCTCCTTTTTTCAGATATAAATTTTTTTTTTTTTTTTTTTTTTGAGACAGAGCCTTAAGCTGTTACCCTGGATAGAGTACTGTGAACATCACAGCTCACAGCAACTTCCAATTCCTGGGCTCAAGCGAGTCTCTTGTCTCCACCTCCCAAGTAGCTGGGACTGCAGGGAACCGCCACAATGCCTGGCCATTTTTTGGTTGCAGCCGTCATTGTTGTTTGGCGGGCCCAGGCTGGATTCAAACCTGCCAGCTCAGGTGTATGTGGCTGGCGCCTTAGCCCGTTTAGCCACAGGCACCGAGCCAAATTTAAATATTTTTTTAAAAGACCTCTTGTCAGTTTTACATCCCAGGAATATCTTCTCAAGGATCAGGGAACCATTGCTGAAATGAATGTTATCAAAGAAGATACCACTCTCATCTCCAAGTCTCTGAGGGAAGCGTAGGAGCCTAACCTGCTCCATACTGTAACATTACCTCCTTTCTTGAAGGTAGGAATTCACTTTTTCTTTGGGTAAAGCCAATTAGCAAACAGACTACCTGTGATCGTCCTCTCTTCTCAGTCATTAAAAACCCTGCTGTCCTTTGTTTCAGTACAGTTAGGTTCAAACTCAGGTCTGGCATCTTTAAACTATTTTAGTAGCGTTGAATAAGTTCTTTCTTGCCTGTTTAACCTTTTCCAGGACAATTTTTTCTTCAACACTTTGCCTGTAGAAAGCAAATTATGTCAAAGTCAAGGTAAATATACTAACATTATAAATTAGTTTTCCTAGGTCTTAATTCTTATTTTATTTATTTATTTATTTATTTATTTATGTTTGTTTGTTTTTTGAGACAGATTCTCACTTCTGTTGCTCAGGCTAGAGTGCATGGCCTCAGCCTAGCTGATAGCAACCAGAGACTTCTAGGCTCAAGCAATCTTCTTGCCTCAGTCTCCCAAGTAACTGAGACTAGAAGTCTGCACCACTAGTTCTCATTTTCTAATTTTAGTAGAAAGGGTATCCCACTCTTGCCAAGGCTGGTCTGGAACTCCTTAGCGAAAGCATTCCATCCTCCTCAGCCTTCCAGAGTGTTACAATTACAAGCATGAGCCA
This sequence comes from Perodicticus potto, assembly GCA_963574655.1. Classification (NCBI taxonomy): domain Eukaryota; kingdom Metazoa; phylum Chordata; class Mammalia; order Primates; family Lorisidae; genus Perodicticus; species Perodicticus potto. Next base: position 13,847 of record CAUYRH010132669.1, read on the forward strand.
CGGTGCCAGGCCCCTTGGTCTTAAATCTTTATAAACATTCAAAATTTTTAAGACTTTGGTGCAGATCAGCGTTATTATCTTTATATTTTTTGAACAATAAGTTTGAGTCTCAAAACACCCTTTGGTGAGCTCTTGTTTAAGATCAGACGAAAACACCTGTTCTGGAGAAGAAAGTACATTTTCCCAACTTTGAATTGTGTCCTCAAGGTATTACATCTTTTGAAAAGGATTGACAAGGTAAAGATCTGAAAATATGTATGTATGTAACCGCATTATTGGGAGGCAGAGGCTAGGGAATTTCAACAATGAGAGTATAAACCAACAAAAGATAAGAAATAAGCAATTCAAAAGAGAAAGCCTAAATGTTAAAAATAGTAAGTACTTATTTTGGTCATATACATCCCTAGGCAATAACACTCAAATCTACTTGCTTATTCAAGATAGATTATCTGGGGGAATTGCTGTTGTTTATAACTGCCTATGGTTATTTAAATATTTTTTAATGTAACCAAAAGAGAGAGAGTAGTTAGCTATTCTGACTACTACTTTTGTTTTCTTAGAAAATCCTCCAGTGGGTTCTACTGAAGACTGACTAAAAATGTCCCACTCCACCCCTCTTGGAAGTTTTCAATTATACTACTATTTGTCTGACATTTTCATAGGGATATGTTTTTTTTTTCTCAAAAATAAAAAGGGTGCTACATATAAGGAAGATACATTTTATTTTACTCTCTAAGGTTAAAAACTCCCACAACATTTGCATGTTTTTCAAAGAGCTTTATGTGCGCTCCTAAGCCGTGTTAAGCAAATCAGCACATTTACTAAGGAGAAAATGATATACTAAAATACTTTGAGAAACCTAACTTGTTAAATAGCTTCCAGTGTACATGTGCTTCTAAGTGGGGGAAAAAATCACAAAACACAAAAAGGCCATAAATAAATTAATCAAGTTAATGGATTCCTTTAGGACACTTGATTTTAAAAGTGCATTTAAGTATAAAAAATAAAAATTGAATATGCTGGTAAGAAAATATACATCATTTGAACAGAATATGAACTAAATTTGTGAGAAAAAAATAACAGGGAATACAACACATCAGACTTGATAACATATTTTTTATGCATCTGACCTCTGGGAACAAACACTAAATTAAACCGTGTTGTCCCATAAATCCTACCAATTCCAAATATAGACAGTATTGGGCATAAAGGAAAACCCAGAAATAGTTCTTTCTTAGGTTATATTTATCAAAACTATGTGAAATGTGGTCTATAGTATAATATATAAAGACCATGAGGTGGCTGCCTTTAATAAATCATTTTATTTCCTATTCTTGGGATTGGTAACTCTGAATAGAGAATGTAATAAGTTTCTGTTATCTCTTTCATTGAATTTGGTACCATAGCATATGGTTTTTAAGCATTAATTCAAGGTAGCCATTTTGTATGGAAAATAAACTTTTTTTTTTTTGAGATAAGTCCTTTCAATCCTCCAAGCATTTTGGATGTGGGCGCTTACCAGAGCATCTACCTGAAAGTGGTACTCTGGAGTGATTTTCTGCCAGAGCTATCCCCTGCCTGGAAGGTTAGATCAAAAGTATCAACACCAACAGATTTCTCTTCATGCTCACTCTGACAGTTTAGATTAGAAATATCTACCAGCTGTTCCATTTCTTACCTTTCTTAGTTCGGTGAAGTGACAAATATAACAGATCTATCAACATTTTTTTCTATAGCTAAAATATCAGAGCCAGCTTTCCAAACATGCCAACTCCCCCTCCCCCAGCTTTTAAAGTATTAGGACTTTAAACCTAAAGTCCTAATCACATTTGACTTCTTAAATAGAGATCCGCTTCTCCCCACACACACATACACACAAAATAAAGCAGAAATATACTCTTCTTTTAGGAAGAATACAAAAGGAGGTTGTAAAAAACTTATCAGTGTTTCTTTTCTTTTTTTTTCTTATTGTCTTTATTATTAAATCATAGCTGTGTACAATAGTGCAATCAAGGGGTACAATGTGCTGGTTTCATATACAATCTGAACTATTTTCATCAAACTGATTAACATAGCCTTCGTGGCATTTTCTCAGTTATTATATGAAGACATTTGTATTCTGC
>CAUYRH010132671.1:0-40443 GCA_963574655.1 Perodicticus potto
CCAAACTGCAACAAAAGAATAGCCAGGTGTTGTGTCAGGTGCCTGTGGTCCCAGCTACTCGGGAGGCTGAGGCAAGAGAATCGCCTAAGCCCAGGAGTTGGAGGTTGCTGTGAGCTGTGTGACGCCACAGCACTGTACCGAGGGGGATAAAGTAAGACTCTGTCTCTACAAAAATAAAGGGTTTCTTATTATTCTCATGCTGTGTCATTATGATCATTCTTCATGATAGAGTTAAAACACAAACACTTTCGTCAAGTTATTTATGTGAGCTTAAAGATTTTTTTGAATTTTTATATTTTTATATTCTGCCTTATAATATGTTTGTTTTCACATAAAAAATTATGTTTGCTGCCTTCTCCCATCCCCCAATTTTTGAAGTGAATTGGTGTTACCAGAAAATGTGCATTTATCATCCTGCAGTTTTGCAGATCCCTGGTCAGCTTTTATTCGTTCCTCTTTCTGTTAAGTATTTATTCATTCTGTCGTTCTGCTTACTACATGTGTGCTCTCTACTAGCTTGTAAGTTCTTCTCAAAGAGGACTTTTTTTTTTTTGAGACAGAGTCTCACTCTGCCACCCTGGGGTTGAGTTGAATACCATGTTAGTTCACAGCAACCTCACACTCTTGGGCTCAAGTGATCCTCTTGCCTCAGACTCCTGAGTAGCTGGGACTATAGGCGCCTGCCACAACACCTGGCTAGTTTTTCTATTTTTAGTTGAGATGGGGTCTTGCTCTTGCTCAAGCTGGTTGCAAACTCCTGAGCTCAGATGATCCACCCACCTCAGCCTCCTAGAGTGCTGGGATTGCAGGCGTGAGCCACCACATCTGGCCAAGGAGGATTCTGTTTCAATGTTGATAACAAAATGTAACAATTATTGCACTCTTAATGTCATGAATCTTGCTATCATTAGAAAATCTACAATTTCACAATAAGATAGACATTTTAATATTGTAATTCAGGTGCAAAACATGACTGGAATTGGGATCCAACATTATTTCTATTCTTAAAAACTGCCAAATACTTCAGTGTTCTCAGGGTTTCCTCATAACAAACTGAAGAATATGTTTATTCAGCAGACATCCGTTGCGTGACTACGCATCTAGCACCAGCTTGGGCACTGAGAAGTGTACCATGATTAACAGTGCACTCTAATTTCAGACAGCTGGGTTCAGATTTCAGTTCTGCTACTTACTTGCTAAATAAGCTTAAGCAAGTTGATAAGCTTAGCAGAACTGAAATACCCTGTCATTTTTTGAAGACTAGATGTAGATTTCATTCTGTATCCTCATCTTGTAAGAAGAGGAAAATAATAGGGGTTCTATGAAAGTTAAATAAAATAATATGTAAAATATTAGCACAGTACCTGACATTCATTAAATGTTCAATAAATGTTACATATTAATATCAGCTATTTTTGGAGAACAGAGTGGCACTTACCCAGTGGGCTTGAATTTTATTGTAACTGGCACATGGGAACAGAAAAAGAGGCCTTGAGCCTAAGCCAAAGATCCTAAATGGAGCAACTACAAAAAGCCAAGACCTTTGAAGATCTCTGTTCTAAAAAGTGATGGATTGAGGTGGTAGGTGGTGGTGGTGATGGTGGGTGAGTGGGGGTGGAATATGCCTGGTAGAGGGGGTAGGAAGTTCTTTGTTTTTAACCTCCTTTTGGACAGTCTTTTGAAGAGAGATGCTTCCCTGAGAATTTGTAACCATGACTCTGTTAACCCTGAGATTTAAGGTTCTTATTAATGTCTTTTCCAGCTTATAATCAGGATAAAAAGTGGCCCTGAGTGATAACATGATTTGGATGCCTAGCAGTAGACACTTGAGAAGGAGAGAGCCATAAGCCCACCCGTGCAAGATTCCCACAGATAAAATCCTCACTGCAGCAGAGCCTATAATTTAAAACTACAAAGTAATTCGTCATGAGCAAGAGCCAGCAGAAACAAACATCAGACTCTCAGGAGCCTGAAAGAATAAGCATTTTTAATTTATTTTATTTATGTGTGTGTATATGTATGTCCACTTTGTATATAGTAAAAACAATTTACTTTTTGTAGAGGTAGGTTCTTGCTATTTTGCCTGGGATGGTCAAGTGATCCTCCTATCCCAGCCTCCCAGAGGTCCAAGCCATCATGGCTAGCCATAATAAGCATTTTCTGACTTTAAAATAAACATTATAAATTTGAAATGGAAAACTTAGGAAAGGAGGCTGGATGTAGTGGCTCATGCCTGCAATCCTAGCACTTATGGACGCCAAGATAGGAGGATTGCTTGAGGCCAGGAGTTTGAGACCAGCCTGAGCAAGAGACAAAAAAAAAAATAGAGAAAGGATTACCTGGGCATGATGGCACATGCCATAGCCCCAGATACATGGGAGGCTGAGGCAAGAGAATTGCTTGCGCTCAGGAATTTGAGATTGCAGCGAGCTATGATGATGCCACTACACTCTAGTCAGGGCAACAAAGCAAGACTCTGTCTAAAAAAAGAAAGAAAAAACATAGGAAAAAGCATACCACCAAAAGATCAAAGGCATTTTAAATAGTAGTGTATGTGACTTTAAGCAGGAAATGTAGTAGCTAAAGAGGGAGATAGTTAACTGGAAGATATTAGTGCTGTTGGATTCTGAATTCAAGCCCCACCAAAGTTCTAACAGGTACTTGCAGTAATGTAGATCACAGAATAAGAAAATGTAATGTACCTCTAACACAGTGGTTGTCAACCTTTCTAATGCCGCGACCCTTTAATACAGTTCCTGTGTGTCGTGACCCACAGGTTGAGTCCGCTGCCAGGAGTTACAGAAGGAGAGAACAGGAAAGAAGGAGAGAGAATATTTAAGGAGATATTTGCTGATTGGTTTTCAGAATTGATGAAACTTAAATATTCAGATTCGAAACCACAAGGAGTCCTAAGCAGAGTAAATAAAATTTCTACTTAGGATACATGGCATGAAATATTTCTGTTCATGTAGTTGACTTCATAATTGGAGTGTATGATATAATGAGTATCTTGACATCTAAGGACTATCTTATAAGCATGTTCTTAATTTATCTTTACGATGGCTTTAGCAGTTTCCCATAAATTATCTCATTTCATTCCAACAGCAAAGAATCCAAGGCTCATAGAATTGCACTAATTTGGCTAAGATTACACAGCTGGCAGACATTGGAGCCTGTATTTGAACTGAGGAGGGATTGACTTCAAAATTAGAGCCTCCCTTCATATTGCTCTATCTTATCTCTAATCTCATTTGTGGTTTTGAAAGGGAACTTCTGGTTTGGCTGACTAATAGGGATTTGCATTCTTGAAAATGGTAATAAACTATTGAATTTTCTAATTTTTAAAATTAAGATGTAACTTTACTGGTTTCTTATTTTATCTGATGCTTTCCCTCATTAAAGAAAAATGCCCTGTCATCTTTTGAAAACTAGATGTGGATGGATTTCTTTCTCGAAATATAAATATTAAGGCGTATGTGGCATTTAAGGTGTTTTCAGTCAGAAATTAAATGAAGGCAAAAAATATTGGAATCTTGGCTTTTCCTGCAGTATTTTTTTTTATTTTTTAACTTAATTTTTATTAAATCATAACTATGCATTTATGGGGTACAATGTGATGATTTGATATAGACTGTGGAATGCTTCAGTCAAACTGATTACATAACCATCACCTTACTAATTTTTTGTGGTAAGACATTTAGAATATGCGCTTAGTTGTTTAGAAATGTACCCTTGCCTTGTGCACATTAGATGAGACCCACCACATACCCTCCCTCCACTTGCCTTCCCCCTGTCCCCTTCCCTGTTCCTCCTCTATCTTCCTTCTTTGGGGACTATATTTGTGTTTTATCATTCATATAAATATGTAAATGATTATATATTGGTTTCATAATAGTATTGGGTACACTGGATACTTTTTTTCCCATTCTTGAGATACGTTACTAAGAAGAATATGTTGCGGCTCCATCCAGGTAAACATAAAAGATGTGAAGTCTCCACCTTTTATGACTGCTCAGTATTCCATGGTGTACATATACACATTGTGTTAATCCATTCATGGGTCGATGGGCATTTGGGCTGTTCCCACGTCTTGGCAATTATGAATTGAGCTGCAATAAACATTCTGGTGCAAATGTCTTTGTTATAAAATGATTTTTGGTCATCTGAGTAGATACCTAGTAATGGAATTGCAGGATCAAACAGTAAGTCAACTTTTAGTTCTTAGAGAATTCTCCATACTTCTTTCCAAAAAAGGCTGTATTAGTTTGCAGTTCCACCAGCAGTGTACAAGTATTCCCTTCTCTCCACATCCATGCCAACATCTGCAGTTTTGGGATTTTGTGATAGGGGCTAATCTAAAGTGGTTTTGATTTGCATTTCTCTGATGATTAAAGATGATGAGCATTTTTTCATGTGTTTGTTGGCCATTTGCCTGTCATCCTCAGAGGAGTTTTTGTTCAACTCTCTTTTCCTTATTGATTAATTTGAGAGCTTTGTAGATTCTGATTATCAGACCTAGTCAGAATCATGGCCTGCAAAGATCTTCCCCGGTTCTGAAGGCTGTCTGTCTGCTTTATTTGCAGTGCCCTCGCTGTGCAGAAGCTTTTTAGCTTGATCAGATCCCAGTGATATATTTTTGGTGTTGCTTCAATTGCCAGGGTGATCCTACTCATAAAATATTTTCCCAGGCCAGTATCTTTAAGCGTTTTCCCTGTACTCTCTTCTAGTATTTTTATAGTTTCATGTAATAAGTTTAAATCTTTTACGCAGTGAGAATCAATTTTGTTAGTGGTGAAAGGCGAAGATCCAGTTTCAGCCTTCTACAGGTTGCTAGCCAGTTCTCCTACTACCTTTTATTGAATGGGGACTCTTTTCCCCATCGTATGTTTTTGTTAGGCTTAAAGATCAAATGACGATATGTGGCTGGGTTCATCTCCAGATTCTCTATTCTATTCCTTGTATCCACATCTCTGTTTTTGTGCCAGTACCATGCTGTTTTGATCACAATAGATTTGTAGCATGACCTGAATTCTGGTAAGGTGCTGCCTTGTGATTTGTTTTTATTTTTAAGTAATGTATTAGCTATTTAAAGTTTTTTCTGATTCCATATAAAAATGAAGTACTATATTTTCAAGTTCTTCTAAGTATGACATTGGTGCTTTGATAGGTATTTGCATTAAATTTGTAGATTGCTTTGGGTCGTATGGACATTTTAACAATGTTGATTCTTCTCTGCCATGAGTGTTGCAGCCCCTATGACCCTGGTCTCAATCAACACAGGAAGGAACCAGGCGAGACGCAGGCCAGGCGAGACGCAGGCCAGGCGAGGTGGCTCACGCCTGTAATACTAGCACTTTGGGAGCCCAAAGTGGGTGGATTGCTTGAGGTCACAGGTTTGAGACCAGCCTGAGCAAGAGTGAGATCCTGCCTCCTTCTTTGAGCCCCAGAATCTGAGGTCGCTGTGAGCCAGGTGTTGTGGCAGGCACCTGTAGTCCCAGCTACTGGGAGGCTGAGGCAAGAGAATTCTTTGAGCCCCAGAATCTGAGGTCGCTGTGAGGTATGATGCCACAGCACACTACCAGGGGCAAGAAAGTGAAACGTTCTCCAAAAAAAAAAACAAAAAACAATGTGTTGGGGAGGATTTCTTCTTTTTCTATGTTTTGGAAAAGGTTATATAATATAGATACTAGTTCCTCTTTGAAGGTTTGATAGAATTCTAATGTGAAGCCATCTAGCCCCAGACTTCTTTTTTGGGAGATTTTGTATAGTTGATGCTATTTCAGTGCTTGGTATAGATCTTCTCAAAATTTCTAATTCTTGGCTCGGCATCCGTAGCTCAGTGGGTAGGACGCTGGCCACATACACTGAGGCAGGCAGGTTCGAACCCAGCCAGGACCTGCTAAACAACGACAACTGGGACAAAAAAAAAAAAAAATAGCTAGGCATTGTGACAAGCACCTGTAGCCCCAGCTACTTGAGAGAATCACTTAAGCCCAAGAGTTTGAGGTTGCTGTGAGCTGTGATGCCACTGCACTCTACTGAGGGCAACATAGTAAAACTGTCTCAGAAAAAAGAAAAAATTCTAATTCTTTCTGGTTGAGTCAAGGAAGGCGGCATGCTTCCAGGTATTGGTCCATATCCTCCAGGTTTTCGTATTTCTGAGAATAAGGGTTTTGTAATAATCATTGAGAATTTTTTGAATTTCTGTGGTATCTGTTATTTCTCCTTTATCATTTTTGTTATTACAGATTTTACTTTTCTGTTTCTGGTTAGGCTAGCCAAAGGTTAATCAATTTTATTAGAGTTTGTGTATGTGTGTGTGTGTGTGTGTGTGTGTGTGTGTTTTGAGACATAGCCTCAAGCTGTCACCCTGGATAGAGTGCTGTGGCATCAGGGCTCACAGCAACCTCCAATTCTTGGGCTCAAGTGAGTCTCCTGCCTCCGCCTCCCAAGTAGCTGGGACTACAGGCACCCGCCACAACGCCCAGCCATTTTTTTTTTTTTTTTGGTTGCAGCCGTCATTGTTGTTTGGCAGCCCTGGGCTGGATTCGAACCCGCCAGCTCAGGTATACGTGGCTGGCGCCTTAGCCCATTGAGCCACAGGCGCCCAGCCGTGTGTGTGTGTGTGTGTGTGTGTGTGTGTGTGTGTGTGTGTGTGTTTTGAGACAGAGTTTTACATTGTTGCCCTTGGTAGAATGCCGTACAGTTACAGCTCACAAAAACTTCAAACTCAAGCTCAGCACCTGTGGCTCAACAGGGTAAGGCACCAGCCACGTACACCTGAGCTGGCGGGTTCGAATCCAGCCCGGCCCACCGATCAGCAATGATGGCTGCAACTAAAAAATGGCCGGGCACCGTGGTGGGCCCCCGTAGTCCCAGCTACTTGGGAGGCGGAGGCAGGAGACTCGCTGGAGCCCAGGAATTGGAGGTTGCTGTGAGCTGTGATGCCACAGCACTCTATCCAGGGTGACAACTTGAGGCTCTGTCTCAAATTAAAAATAAAAAAAGAAAAAGAAAAAGAAAACAAAAACTTCAAACTCTTGGGCACAAGTTATTCTCTAATCTCAGCCTCCCATGTAGCTGGGACTACAGGTACCCACCACAACACCCTACTATTTTTAGAGACGAGGTCTTGCTCTGGCTTAGGCTGGTCTCAAACTTGTGGGCTCAGGCGATCCACTTGGTTCAACCTCCCAGAGTGCTAGGATTACAGGCGTGACCCAACATGCCTGGCCTATCAATTTTATTAATCTTTTCAAAGAACTAACTTTTTGTTTCATTGATCTTAATGATTCTTTTGTTTTCTATTTCATTTAATTCTGCTCTAATTTTGGTTATTTCTTTTCTTCTGCTGGGTTTGGGGTTGGATTGTTCTTCTTTTTCCAGTTACTTGAGATGACCCATTAAGTTGTTGACTTTCTGTTTTCTTTTTTTTTTTCAACCAAATTAGTCCCTTTTTATTCTCTTGGTAATTTGTTCCACAGTTACTACGTCTGTTGTAGGTGATGAAATGTGTTAAGGCTCCGCTCCAAGTGTTGGCACTGCTATGAGCATGGTCTCTCCCGTTACTGTAACTCAGAATTAAAACTTGATTTCTTTATATTCTAGTCTCAGGAGTGGTTTCCACTGTAGAATTTATCTGATGACAGTCTTATGCTTTCTAGTAGTGTCCTACAACCAGTCTCTAGCTTCTCTAGGAACACTACAGGATTTATTTAGTTTAAATGTATATTAAACTACAAGGCATTCTCTTGAATGAGTTTAAATGCATTTTATTTTCAAACAACCTACCTGACATGTTTTTCCTTAAAAACAATGCCTCCACTCCAACTAAATCACAGTCAAAATAAATGAAGCGCTTGAGATGACACCAGTCCCATTTGTCTTAAGTCCTGGTGTTGTGTGGATGACAAGCAGCAGCCAGTTATGCTGACAGATGATACACCCAATGTAATTGCCAAATTTGTTAATATTTTTCCATTTCTAAATCATCCTTGAAGAAAATCACATGTGGGGTCACCCCATGCTCACAGTAGTCCCGGAGAGCAACCATGCCAACTGGATTCATGTTTTCACCAATAAAGAACAGGTAGTTTTTGAAATTAGCCAGGATGTGCTTGATTTGTTCTGCAGCCCCTGTCATAAAAGGTTTGACTCTTTCTGGTCTCTGTTCTTCCAGTTTGCCTTTGATTGACTTCATGTAATCTTTGATGTACTTCCTGTAGGCTTCTCTTGTGAAGCTGGTTTCCTGCAAGTGATGGTTCGTGACAACATCAACCCCAGTGATAACTGCTTTCGGTACCTTCGCCCTCAGGGCCTTCAGCAGAAGCATTTCCACCAATGAGCGAATCATCAGTGTTACCCTCTGTCCTACTGACCGTCTTCCCCTCCACCTCTCGGATCTTGTAAATGTCGGAGCACATCTCATCGTGGCTGATGAGGTCCTGGTAGATAATCATGATGGCAGCTGAAGGGAGACGGCGGCGGCGCTAGCTGTGCAGGAGCTGGAGCAGCACCCAGGGGGCAGGGGGAGCGGGTGGAAAAGCGACTTTCTGTTTTCTTGATAAAGGCTTCTAATGCTATAAATTTCCCTCTTAAGCCTGCCTTTGCAGTATCCCACAGGTTTTGATAATTTGTGTCTTCATTATCATTTTGTTCCAAAAATTGGATGATTTCCTTCTTAATCTCCTCTTTGACCCAGCTGTTATTCAGCCTAAGGTTATTTAGTTTCCATCTGTGACTGATGAGTTGAGGGCAGAGAGCCTGTATCTGGAGGTGAAGGGACAGGCTACTGGCAAGGCGGTGTCCGGGAGGAAGGTGCCTGGCGAGTGGAACATTTTCTCCTCGTGAGTTCTCTGTCGTTCCACGGGTCCCCCAGGCCTCCGAGATTACAGTCCAGAGGTATCCTGGGTTCCTAACTGTCTCTTGCCTTCCACGTTTAGTCAATACTCCCAGCTGTGAGTTCCGTCTCCATACACTCTTTTTTTTTAGATTTAATTTTAATACTCTCTCTTCTTTATATTTCCCCCACTGTCATCCTAGATCAGGATCTCATCTCCTATCCCATTTGTTTAGCCCAGTTTCTCCTCCTCGGAGCCTTTGTATATGTTACCATCAGAACTGTGTAGAGCATGATTTGGATAGTCTGGCCCCTGCATTTGGAAGCCTTCAGTGACCTTTTGATCCCACCCTGAAAAAGGCTAAATCCTCGCCACTCAAATTATAATCCTTGATCCAATGACAGTCCATGTTCGTATTGCAATCATTCCAGAAAGTGAGAGTGTTCTGAAACTTCCATAATGCTAAGAGAGAGTAATTTTATCTGAATGTAATATTTTAAGACTTGGGTTTGTGCCTTATATCGTCCCCCTTTTCCCTGTACTTTTCCTTCTAGTAAATGATTCTTGGCTTACAAGGGGGAAAAAGGTGGTCTTTTGCAACAGATAGTATGAAAAGCACTGGTCTAAATTTCTTTGTGATAATCTAGCTTCAATTTATCCATTTCATCACTCACTACTTTCCTTCAGGACTCTTATTCCAAAGCCCAACTATTTGCTATTCACATACTTTGTTCACCTTTAATTTTACTCATGATTGTTTCTTTTGAAATTGCCTTTCCATATAGTAAGGTTCAAGTACACGATAGCCCCAAAGTCACCATATGTGGGGAACATGGGAAACGGTAGATAATTGTACCTTTATTTACAAAACATTCATTATAAAATTTTGCAAAATATTTACAAAACATTCTCTATGTGTTGGCCACCTTTTTCTGTATACACACATAATCTCTGCCATTCATGGCAAACACATTCCAAGATATCTGTCATTATGCAAGTTAACTGCATTTCAAATGTGTTTCTTTATTTTTTTATTATTTATTTATTTATTTATTTATTTGAGACAGGCTCATTCTGTTGCCCTGGGTAGAGTGCCATGGACTCACAGCTCACAACAACCTCACACTCTTGGGCTTGAGCAATCTTCTCGCCTCAGTCTCCTGAGTAGCTTGGACTATAAGCACCCACCACAACACCCAGCTAGTTGTTTTGCTTATAGTAAGATGGCATCTCACTCTTGCTCAGGCTGGTCTCAAACTCCTGAGCTCAAGCAATCCACCCACCTTGGCCTCCCTGAGGGCTAGGATTATAGGCATGAGCCACCATACCCAACCTAATAATCCATGTTTCTAATCTTTTCCTTGTACACCATTGTTTTTGAATGGTCCCAGAAGTAGGTAAATATTAAAAATATAAAGTATAATATAAATTTTAATATGAACTTGTTAATTTTTCTATGGATGGAGACTTTTGGAACCCCTGTGGCATAGAAGGACTCACCCCCTCAGAGCTAGGTCACACAATGATCACCTGTCATGTCCTCTCTCTGCTGTGTCAGCAGTTTCTGCTGATAGTGTGAATGAGAGTTGAGGATGAACAGGGCAGCTCCACAGACCTGACAGTGCCTAGAGCCAGTGTCACCGCTGCATCTGAGAAAAGCGGGGACAAGTACGTGTGGCTGATGCCGCTGCCATCCAGTTAGCACGATAAGCAGCTTTGGGTTTCCTCTGTGTTTCCTGGCAAGGCTCATGTAGGTCTAGAAATGGGTGTCAATGGGTGATTTAATACCTCATAAGTATTAATACCTTCATGAATATTTGGTTCTTTCATCCCTTGCTATCTATGTTTAGTACACATGTGCTGTGTTTACGTTTTAAAGCGGTGTCTAACCTCTCAGACTGTTTACTTTCTTCCCTATTTCTGTCTCATTTTCGGTAATAGAACTGGGTAGGTATTCTTAAATATTCAGGTATTGTTCCTCTCCACAAGTAAAAGTAACTGTCCTTCCTTTGACCCTCCAAGAACATGTCGGTGATTTATCACATTTCTTTGTAGCAAAGATTTTTGGGGAAGGAGGGAGGTTAAGGCAGGGTTTGTAAGACATTATTTCCTATTACAGTATAAACTTTTTTTTTGAGACCGTCTTGCTCTGTCACCTGGCCTAGAGCACCATGGTCTCAGCCTAGTTCATAGCAACCTCAGACTCCTGGCCTCAAGCAATCCTCCTGCCTCAGCCTCCTGAGTAGCAGGCCCTGCAGGAGTGTGCACCATGCCCAGCAAATTTTTCTGGTTTTGGCAGAGATGAGGTCTTGCTTTGCTTAGCTGTTCTAGAACTCCTGACCACAAGTGATCCTGCCATCTTGGATTCCCACAGTGCTAGGATTACAGTTGCGAGCCACCACTCCCAGCCAAACACTTTTTTTATTAGCCAGATTTAGAGTGTAAGCTGTTAAGGGCAGGTTTTCTCATCTGTCTCTCCCCCCATTATGCACTTATTTAGTAACTACATCTTGTTCATAGTTGGCAGTTACAATTGATTACACCAATTAGCACAGTTAAAGCACTCAACTTCTGAAGTGGAAGTTCCGTTTCCTTGAGATTTATTTGCTTTCTTTCATGACCTCACCCAACCTTTAATGCTGGCCAAAGTGTGCTTTGGGTTATAAAGAACCCTGTGTAGAACAAAGCATTAGCTCCTGTGTTGCATAAACAGTTCAAAACCAGTATCCTCCTGGCTTTGGGGCAGGAGTATCATGTTACCATTCAAAAGATAAGAAAAGGTGGACAGTGGGGATGATAAAATGTGTGGATGTGCCTGCAGCTTCACCTTTAAAGAAGATGACAAGTGATTACAAATCATACATTTAAAGAACTAGTAGTGTTATTTGTTTAGACTTGAAACCGTGGGAGAGAAATGGCAGAGAACTTGGGAACTAAACTAAAATCATCAAAGGTCAAAGTTAAGAAGAAGCTTAGATCTGAAGAGATGAGGTAACCTCAGTGGGTACAAGAAGTTAGTTTTTGGTTTTGTTTTGTTTTGGAGACAGAGTCTCACCTTCATCCTAGGTAGAGTGCTGTGATATCATAGCTTACAGCAACCTCAAACTCTTGGGCTCAAGCGATTCTCTTACCTCAGCCTCCTGAGTAGCTGCGACTACAGGCGCCTACGACAGCGCCTGGCTATATTTAGAGATGGAGTCTCACTCTTGCTCAGAGCTGTTCTCAAATTCCTGAGCTCAGGCCATCCACCCACTCCAGCCTCCCAGACTGCTAGGATTATAGGTGTGAGTGACCATGTAGCCCTCAAGAAGTTAATTTTGTATCTTATGTTAAAAAAACCCTAAATTGGTAAGAAAATAAGATGAAATTCTAAATTTATTTTAGCAAAAGAGGTGGCATTTTAGAATTAAAGTGTCTCTAAACCAGGCAATACCACAAAAAATTAGTGAATAGCATTTATGCTGTCTAAGTAAGAGATTGAAAGGAGTCATATCACTTTTTATTCTGATATGTGGTTAAGTTCCAGCACACGTTTAAGTGCAATTGCAATATGGATTTTAGAAATTGTTTTCCATTGTTAAAGAATTAGGAAGAAGAATGGCAGATCGGTGTGCAGAATAAAGACCAACAGTATAAATGAGAATTGGTATTGAGACAGACTGACACAATCTCCTCTTCCCACTATGGTAACAAAATTCCAGGATTCCTATTAATACTTTGTACTCATGTAGAAGATTAGGGTTAAAGGTTGTCTTTGTAGCTGCTGGTTTGTGGTTTATCCGACTGTGAGACTGATTGAAGAGAGTTTGTGTAACCAAGCAGAATGGAGGCTGAATGTGTGGTGCAACTAACTTTGGCAGCAGCCCATCCCATCAATCTTCCATAGTTACCGTATTACTTATTATTCCGGTATCCACCTTGGCTAGTTTAAACTTTCTTTTTTTTTTTTTAAGACAGAGCCTCAAGCTGTCACCCTGGTGCCATCACAGCTCACAGCAACCCCCAATTCCTGGGCTCAAGCGAGTTTCCTGCCTCCGCCTCCCAAGTAGCTGGGACTACAGGCGCCCGCCACAATGGCCCGGCCATTTTTTGGTTGCAGCCACCATTATTGTTTGGCGGGTCCGGGCTGGATTCGAACCCGCCAGCTCAGGTGTATGTGGCTGGCACCTTAGCCCGTTGAGCCACAGGCACCGAGCCTAGTTTAAGCTTTCTTTGTGCTTCCCAACTCCCTGCTCCCTCTTGGCTTCCAACATGTGAATCTCCTACCAGTATGTTTCTGTTAATTGTTTTTTCCCCAGTTTTCTTTTTTAATCAATACCTGATCTTTTGTATGCCTACTTGTTTTTGATTATATATTAGATATTATAGATTAAAATTTGTGGAAATAATTTGTGCTTTGTTGGACTTTTCTTTCAGAGATTTACTTAGCTTTCTGGCAGGCAGCACGGTTAGAGTAGATCACCTTGGTTCAACCAGAGACAGATGGTAACGCTCGGTGTTAGTTCCTGAGGGCTAGACTATTTCAGGCTCCCTTTCTTCTAGGGAGTAGGTCCCACATGAAAGCTTGTGACTCCTCCTTGGCAGGCCCTGGACTCCAGTTTATCCTCGAGCTCTGAGTTTACTGAAAGCTCCATCCACTCTGCTTATTCAGCCTCCAAACTGAAGCTTTCTGCCAGCTTCCCTAATTGTTATCAGCAGGAGGGTTTGTCTGAAATGACCTGTCTGGTTTTTTGTTTGTTTGTTTGTTTTTTGTTGTTGCAGTTTGGAGGGGGCCGGGTTCCAGCCCACCACCCTCGGTATATGGGGCTGGCACCCTACTCACTGAGCCACAGGCGCCACCCAGACGTGGTCTGTTTTTGCCAGAAGTAGAACATTCATCCTTCCTTAATGTTTATTTTTGCATTTGTTTAAAATGAACACATACGTATATTAGCATGGTATATGTACATATAATTTATGGGCAGATATACACACAGTGGGCGTATACATGATCAGTTTCTTTGCACTTGCAAAGACTTTAGACTCCTGCACTCTCCCTCTTTAGCTGTGATGTTGGTTCAGTAACCTGTGACCTTCTTGGTAGTAATTTTTCTATATATGTAAGGGTAAATGTCAAATATCTGATAGTGATTTTTAATAGGGATATTATAGATTAACATGTAAACCTGAAGAAATGAGCTTATCACATTTAAGAAATACACCAGGCTCAGCGCCTGTGGCTCAACCGGCTAAGGCGGCAGCCACGTACACCTCAGCTGGCAGGTTCAAATCCAGCCCGGGCCCGCCAAACAATGACGACTGCAACCAAAAAAAAAAAAAAAAAATGGCCGGGTGTTGTGGCGGGCGCCTGTAGTCCCAGCTACTTGGGAGGTGAAGGCAGGAGACTCCCTTGAGCCCAGGAATTGGAGGTAGCTGTGAGCTGTGATGCCACTGCACTCTACCAAGGGTCACAGCTTGAGGCCCTGTCTCAAAAAAAAAAAAAGAAAAGAAAAGAAATACACCAAATCGTCTATTGGTGAGTTTTATTTTATTTTGCTTTTTACCCTGTTTTTCTAAATTCTGTATATGTGAAAAACATTTCAAGATATTGGAAGTTATTCATATTATCTCCTTAAAGGTAGTGATTTGTTGTTTATAACATATAATCTGAGAGTAGTTGTTATTTAAATTAATATAAAAATGATTGAAATCGTTAATGTTACAGGCTGTACAATCAGATCATCTGAGTTTGAATCTTGACTTTGCCACATACTAGCAATGTAACCTTGACCTATTTATTTACTCTTTCTGTTGCTGTTTCTGTCTGTAAAAAATGGAAATAATTTAAGAACTTCTTCGTAGAACGTATGAGGACTAAATTATGTATGGGTAACAAAACAAAAATACTTAGTAAATCTTCAATAACTGCTGATTATTATTAATATTAGCATTTTATTCAGCTAAGGCAAACTATTTGATCACAGCTCTTAAAGGAAAGGAAAGAGTGCCATGGTATCATCACAGCTCACAGCACCCTTAAAGTCTTGGGCTCAAGCGATCCCCTTACCTCAGGCTCCTGAGTAGCTAGGGCTATAGGCACATGGCATCGTGTTGGGCTAATTTTTTCTATTTTCAGTGGAGACGGAAAAGGCTGGTCTCAAACTCACTCCTGAGCTCAAGCAGTCCTCCTGCCTTGGCCTCCTAAGGTGCTAAGATTACTGGCATGATCTACCATGCCAAGCCAATTTTTGTTTTATAAGAGGTGATCCGGATCTGAAAGAAAAAGTATTTTCAAGTCTTAGATTTTGTTGTTGTGTATTAAAAGTATGGTTGCAGTATGTTTTACAACAAAGAGGCATTTAAAACCAAATAAACATAATTCATATGTTGGCCTAGGGAGATATGACTGACTGAGATTCCATCTGTTTTATTAGATCTGTGAAACTAACTAAAGAAAATGCTTGTGTTGCTACTGAGAAATGCATATGCTGTGATTTGCCCACTGTTTATCATCAAGCGCTATAGAAATTAATTTCTAATAACATTTGAAACAAATCCAGTCTCCCTGAAGTAGACAAAATTTCTAATGAATCATCTTTGTTAATTGAGAGAGTTGTTAAAGTATTGTTGAGATTACATGTTTCAGGATGTCTAATGATGTCCTGGACCTTATACTGTTTTAGAGATTTGCTTCTGTTTCTTTGGATAAAATTTATATATGTCCGTTTATAAGAGATAGAAATAAGGAGAGAAATGATTATCTTAACCCGGTTTAGGTATCCACAATGAGGCTTTTGACCTGTTGTTTCCATTTATGTAGTGGATTTTGAACTCAAAGTTCCTATAGATACGTAAGCTGTCTTGAATGGAGCCCCGTTATGAAAAGAAGCATCAAAGAAAGTGAAACAAATTATGTTTTCTTTCATTGGTTTTACCTCTCCCAAGGTTGTTGGGGTGTATGAGTCATACAGTTTCGTTAATTTCTTCATGTTTTTAACAGTCCCTGCAAAAAGAAAATTCCATATTTGATGTTTTCTCCTTTAGAATAATTACCTTCATACTTATTTTTTCTTGCTTTTATTTCATATTTTACAGTTTCATTACATACTTTGTCCTATTTTTATTCTCCTTGCTTACCTTATAGTATTTAGGTCTGATTTGTGCAAATTACAGAAAAATGACACCTGCAGGCTCCTTAAAAGCATTTCAATAAAGTGATTAATATTTTAATAATTCTGTATTCCTATAACTTTTTTTTTAATTTTAGGAACACCTAATGTTCACTCTCATCAGACATCCATTAAAATGTATGAAAATGAAGTCAGGTCCTTGTGGGGACAGAGATTATGCTTTTGACAAAATGTAGGGTTTTTTTCTTAGCCTGTTACTTTATTTAAAGTTTCTTCCTCAACGTTTCATGGGTTTTCTTATTTTTTATAAGCCTCACTTTAATATGTTTGCTTGAAATGCTTCAACTGGAGATAGTCAACATGTCAAATGACTTTTACACAGTGTACATATTGGAGGGCTAATTTGCCATAAGAGTCTGGAAACCTGGGCAGTGCTATGGTGTTTTTAAAAGACAAAATATGCCACAGTCAGAGTTGTAGTGACAATTGCATGTATCTCTGTTTCTTTTGTGAGAATTGGTGTAGAAATAGGAACTCCTACAGAATAGCCATGCTTTTTAAATATACTGAATAAATTTGACTGTAATCTCAGCTGTGCTGATAAGCACAGGTCCCGTGCACTGTTTGTTTGCACTCTTAGCACCCCGTAAAGTGCTGTGTATTAACTGGGCCCCTTTCTCCTAGGGATTTTTCTTTTGCCCAAGTGCTTTTATGTAGTGAGATACAGGTGTGTATTTCGAGTGCTATTTGTGTACCAGAAAATCAGCCTCCTGAAATGCTCTTGGTGTGGCATTCAGAAAAGGAAAAAAGAGGGGAAAAAAACAAAAATAACAATTTATCTGTAACTATTTCCAAAAGCAGTAGGGCTATACTGATTAGAAATCTCATTAAGAAGTTTATCCTGGGCGGCACCTGTGGCTCAAAGGAGTAGGGCGCCGGCCCCATACACCGGAGGTGGCGGGTTCAAACTCGGCCCCAGCCGGGAAAAAAAAGAAGAAGTTTATCCTATTGCGTAAATTAAGATATTCTTATTGGGATAAGTTAGAAATGAAGACAGAAATCAAATATTGTACAGTAGGTCTCCTTACCACTCTGAGTAAGGGGGAGGGCTGGAGATGGGAATCCACATGTCTTGCCTTTTTTCTTTTCAGGGACAAATGGTAGAAAATTGTTTCCTTGTTCCTTCATGTGTCTCTTAAGCACAGTGTCTAGGGAATGTAAATTATCTGTGGCTAGGTTATTTATGAGCATTCACCTGGCTTAACCCTCGCGTGATATGTATGCAGAAGTGCGCAGTGTGGAGCAAGTTTGAGGAGGACTCAGGGACTCCCAGTGCTGCAGCAGAGAACGTTGTGTATGGGGCTGTGGGCGTAGAGAAGTTAGGGAAGGCAAACTGGGGGTAAGTGACTTGTGAGTAGGGATTGATGCTTTAGTAGGTGTCTTACAAAAAGAAATTACAGCACAGTCACATCTTGGAAAGAGCATCAGAGGCAATGTTAGCAAGCATCTTATAAAATTGGTTTTTTTGAGAGTTAATCTAATTATATCATCACAAAAGAGTCACAGGCTAAATGTCTTGAGGCCCAAAGAAAGGATTGCCTATTATATTGGTAATAGCTATTTCACTTAAATGGTACATTCCCGCTACCTCCACTCCCCACAACCTTCGACACCAAAAAACGTTCCCAACAGAAGGCAAGCTGTCTAAGAAATGGCATACCGTGTGGATCCAGTACTTCTCAGGGGAAGAGAGAAGCACTTCCAGAAACTGGAACTTCTTGGTTATTAGAAATGTGTCTTGTGCTGTGGGGTAGATGTTTAATTGGAAGATACCACGGCTGGAGTGAAATACTCAGTTACTCTCTCCCGGTGTCCATAGAGCATAATGATTAAGAGTATGGCCTCAGGAGCATAACTGGGCCAAATTCCATTTCTTTTCTTTTCTTTCTTTTTTTTTTTGAGACAGAGTTTCACTTTGTCACCCTTGGTAGAGTGCTGTGGCATCATAGCTCACAGCAACCTCGAACTCCTGGGCTTCAGCAATTCTCTTCCTTCCTGAAGGAAGGGACTACAGGTGCCCGCCACAACGCCCAGCTATTTTTAGAGATGAGGTCTCTCTCTGGCCCAGGCTGGTCTCAAACCTATGAGCTCTGGTAATCCACCCACCTCGGCCTCCTGGCGTGCTGGGATTACAAGCCAAATTCTATTTCCAAACTGAATGACTTGCCTGGATGATGGCTCATACCTGTGTTCTTATTACTCTGAGAGGCTGAGGCAGGACTGTCAATTGATGTCAGGAGTTCCAGACCAGCCTGAACAAGAGTGAGATCCTGTCTCTACTAAAAAACTTGTAGAACAATTAGCTGGGCATTGTGGTGGGTGCCTGTAGTCCCAGCTATTGGGGAGGCTTAGGCAGAAGGATCATTTGCACCCGGGAGATTAAGATTGCTGTGAGCCAGGCTGACACCACCGCACTCTAGCCTTGGCAACAAAGCAAGATTTTGTCTAAATAAATAAACAACCTAACTAACTGAATAACAACAAGAGTTGAATTTTGCTTTCTTCATCAATATAACAGGACTAAAATTACCTATCTCCTTGGGTAAGAATTGAGTAAGAATTTTGTTCTGAGTAGTTTTAAGTTGTGGCCTGGCACGTGCCTCGCAATAAAGCTGCAAATGTGATATGAAATTTTGTACTCACTAGGGAGTCATAATTACTACTTTCTAAATATCTTAGTTTTCTGAAACGGGGTGCTCAGAATGGACACTTAGCATTATTGATACTTCAATGTTAACCATTCAACATGGTTGACATCGGTCTATCATCAAGAACCTAGTCGTTTCAGGGATGTCTGGAGAAGCTGTTTCCTCCGTTTCTTCTTTTTTTTTTTCCTCTTGAGAACCACTGCTTAATGAAAAATTGTCCCGAAACCTACAGTGAGGTTAAGGAGACTCACTTGAGTAAACCTATCAGTGCTTAAGGTCAACCTGTGAGATTTCTTGGGAAGTAACAACTTTTCATGAATAGTTACTGTGAGCCCAGCTCCCCACTGAGTGCTTTACATGCAGTATTGGCTAAGCTTCAAAAATGATTCTTTGAGGAAGATGTTACAGTTCTGCAGTTTTACAAATGAGGCAGCTGAGGCTTATAGATGCTGAGTAACTTGTCTGAAGGTGCACACGCAGCTTATAAAAGTGGCAGAGTCAGAATTTGAACTCAGGTCTGCCTGTGTTCTTAGCCTTTATGCTGGACTACGTAGGATCCCAAATCAGGATAAGTTATTTTGCCTTTTTCAGATTTTTCTTCTTCATCACAGTGTGAATACCCGCTATATAGGCTTATTTTGAGGACTAGAAATAAAGCGTGTACAGTTGGTGGCACAGTTTGCAGTGGCAAGATAGAAACACAATAAGAGAGGAATGTTACCTTTTGGGCTCTCTATAATGCTTTCTATTTCCACCATACCCCTTAGCATGTGGTCACTATGTCTGTTGCAGATAAAAGTAAAAACTTCTGCTTTCAACTGTAAATATGCATTAGAATACCTCTTTTTCTTTTTTTTGAGACAAGAGTTTTACTTTGTCACCCTCAGTAGAGTGTGATGACATCACAGCTCACAGCAACCTCTAACTCTCAGGCTTGGGTGGTACCCGTAGCTCAGTGGGTGGGGCACTGGCCACATACACTGGGGCTGGCAGGTTCAAACCCAGTCCAGGCCTGCTAAAACAACAATGACAACTCCAACAACAACAAAAAGATAGCCAGGCATCAGGGCAGGCAATAGTAGTAGTAAAAGCTGTAATCCCAGCTGTTTAAGATGCTGAGGTAAGAAAATCGCTTAAGCCCAAGAGTTTGAGGTTGCTGTGAGGTGTGATGCTACGGTACTCTACCCAGGGTGACAGCTTGAGACTCTATCTCCAAAAAAAAAAAAAAAATGTCTTGGGCTTAAGTGATTCACTTGCCTTAGCCTCCCAAGTAGCTGGGACGACAGGTGCCCCCCACAGTGCCCGGCTGTTTTTAGAGGTAAAGTCTCACTCTGGCTCAGGATGGTTTTGAACCTGTGAGCTCAGGCAATCCACCCACTTCGGCCTTCCAGAGTGCTAGGATTCCAAGCGTGAGCCACCAAGCCCGGCCTAGAATACCTCGTGATTACCATAAATTAGAAAACAACTGAGGGTCTTACCAGTTTCACAGGATCTCTAGAGACATAGTATATGATTTAGGGAAAAAGGATGCCAGCCGGATTTAGGTATTTTTATTTTTGCTAAGCAGTACTTCGACAGGCGCCCATTTGTAGAACAAATATTTCATTTGTTGGAATTATATGAAATATTCCAGTTGCGCCTATAGTCCCAGCTACTCGGGAGACTGAGGCAAAAGAATCACTTAAGCCCAGGAGTCAGAGGTTACTGTGAGCTGTGATGCCATAGCACTCTACTGAGGGCGATAAAGTAAGACTTTGTCTCTAAAAAAAGAAGGAAAGAAATATTCCAGTTACAACATATATTGAAAATATATAATAGTTTATTTAGGGTTAATATTTTATTTTGTACTTTGTTTTCATGTTTTAAAATAATTACATTTACATGTTTCTATAGATTAAAGATTTCTAGTTACAGCTTCAAGGTTTTTTTTCCCAAAATTACGAGAATATTTGATTCAGACCCATCATTTTCCTTAAAAGATAATATACTTTTACATGATAAGAGGAAATAAAGGATGGCTGATAAAGGACTTGCAATCTGTTTTGTAAATTTTGGGGTTTTTTTTATAGTTTTTGGCCAGGGCCGGGTTTGAACCCACCACCTCCGGTATATGGGGCCAGCGCCCTACTCCTTGAGCCACAGGTACCACCCTTGTTTTGTAAATCTTTTAAAAATGTTAGCAGTATGCTTCGAGTGGATTTAGATTTTTCTAACTCTGTGTGAAATAGCCTAGAGTTAATCATAGCCCTCCCCCTTCTTTCTTTAAGTATGTAACAGGGTTTTCCTGACAGTTCTAAGATACTTCCCGGGGCTTATTTTGAGGAAATAAAAGATATAATGATAGTGCAAATAGGCAAAGCACAGTCGCTCACCCCTGTAATCCCGATACTTCCAGAGACTGAGGCGGGAGGACTGAGCCTGGGAGATTGAGGAAACAGTGAACTATGATCATACCACTGCACTCCAGCCCGGGCTACAGAGCGAGACCCTCTTTTGTAAAAATAGAAATAATGATGATAGTGTAAATATATGCTACCTTGATTTCCCCCACATGCCTTTTCAATTTATTTATTAATGATCTTTACATTTTTACTTTCTAAATATTGCTGCTGCTTAGCCCGGGATGAACTTTCAGGGATGTGTCCAGGGATAACCTCTTGCACTAAGTGATTGATTTTAAGAAATAACCTCTTAACCAGTAATTTTATTATGGCAGTTGTCCCAACCTGATGCACATTAGAATAATCACACAGAAAACTTGAATCTATATGTCTGTGTACAGTCACACATACACAAACATATATATACACACTAATAAATATAAATAAATAGATATTAATATTAGTGCTTAGCCTCCATCCTTAGAGGTAGATTCTGATTTAGTGGGTATAAAATAGAATTTAAGCAGCCTCCCTAGGTAAGTCTAACTGTAGCAGCCAGGTTTGAGTACTATTGTATTAAAGTGAGACTAGCAGAGTTTGGGATTGAGTTTCAAGTGGCAAAAGGGGAGTAGGAATGAACTTCAGTCATTTTCTTGTCTTCCTCAGCTACAGTGAAACAACCCAAAATAAGAGAAAAATCAAAGGTCACTGAGAATCCGCAGAGGCTAGAAAATGAAGTAGCTTTTTTCTTTTTGTCATTGTAGACATGGAAGGACTTTAATGAAACTTTCAACGGTTTGACAAAGGATGCTCTAATGGATGACAGCGACACTCCTGCTCAGAATCTGCACATTGAACCACAAGGTGGGCGTCATGCTGGTGACAGTGTGGAAAGGAGTGTAACACACCTGCCTTCTGCATCAGATGAAAATGAAAATCAGCTTGATGGGGATGGGAGTGAACATCTGACCAGCAGCGACAACGCAATGGGAAAACTCGAAGTGTCTGAGCAGGACAGTCTGAACAATAATGAAAGCTGCATGTTGAGCTGTGAGGCAGCAGCAGGTGAGAACTTGGAAAACCCTGCTTATGAAGACCCCAAAGATGGACAGGCTTTCTTGGGAACGGACAAAAAAATACCTGGAAAAAGTGCAAGGAACCAAAAAGGCACTGCTAAGAAGATACCACCAGGTATTTAAAAAAATTACTTATCCTGTTCTTTAATTATTTAAAAATGAACCTCCTTCCCATCACGTGTGTGTCCTGTCCTGCCTTTTCTTTTCTTCTCTTAGAGCAGTGATTCTCAACCTTCCTCATGCCGCGGCCCTTTAATACAGTTCTGTGGGTCGTGGCCCACAGGTTGAGAACTGCTGTCCATGAGCGTTCTGGAGCTAGTTCTACAGTAGAACTCATAGACCCAGCTGTGTGGTATACTAGGCCTGTGGGATGTCTCCACAGCCTTCCACCGTATGGGTGTGAACGTAATTTATTTAATGACTTCCTTATGGCTTGTTCCCAGTCTTATATATAATAAATGATGTTGACATTGACATTTGTTGTACATATTTTCACACGACGTACTTTAAATATATATAGTCTCCTTCCTTTATAAATTAGATCACTTTCTACCAATATCAGCCTTTAAAATTTCCTTCTGTGACTTTGACCTCTAACCTGTGAGTGTATATGCTAATATGACCTCTTTATAGGATCAGTCCATCTCCTTCAGTGGGTGAATAATATACCAAGATATGTACTTTTATATATATAATGTATATACACACACACACACGTAGATATCTTGACATCAGGTTTTAATTATCTGTATCACTTTGGTTACAAAGTAATTCAGAGTATTTCTTATTTGGTATATAGTTTGGCAGTTAACATTTAGAGTTACTTGTGGAGTTACTTGTCTGAATCATAGGGTACCCTTGGAAAAATTTAGCCTCTGGTTGTTTTTGATCAGAAACATGTGGGACTGGAGTTCTGGCACGTCCTACACTGGATTCCTCATGGTTGCACTGCTTTACACAAGCCAACAGCGTTTGTATAAGTTGTAGTGCACAAAGTGGAATGTCTCCTCTCATCTCCACTTTTCTAATTCTACTTTGTTGGCTAATTAAAATACAGTCACTATGTATACCTTTTTTAATTTGGAATAAAATACAAAATTTCCATTTTCTATAAAGTAGTCCATATTTATTCAGTAAGATAATCTGATGACTTTTAAAGGTAATTCATTATTTAGCTTTCCAGATGTCATTCATAATTTAACTTCTCATTTTCCTTTTGCCTTTTGCTTAGTAAACTTATATAAAAATAATTTTGACAAGGGATGTGAAAGCATTTTCTTAAAAGATCTAAGGTTAAATAGATGATATATATATGCCTTATTTGCATATAAATTGATTTATATACAAGTAAATTGGTTTATATGTGTATTATAGCTAAAAGGGCAAATTGACCATGCCTTTCTGATCTGCTTTTGTCATGTTTTTAAGAAGTGATACCTAAAAAAAAAACTAAAAAAATTCAAAAAAAAAAGAAGTGATACCTAGTTGCATATGTGTAAGTATCCATCATAGGTTCAAGATGATAGGTTCTTTTGCTTGTCACTTCCATGGTTTTATTATTCCTGTTTCTGTAGGTGTAATTATTCCTGTTTCTGATTATGTAACTTGAAGTGACTTGATATTTATTATCTGATATGTTAGATTAACTATACCCAAATGCATTTGAAATAGATGATTTCTAAAACTTAGGGATCGTCTTTATACAGCTTATTTTAAACATTATTTTATATATCTTTTTTGTTTTTTTTTTCTTGAGGCAGAGTCTCACTTTGACACCCTTGATAGAGTGCTGTGGCATCACAACAACTTCAAAATCTTGGATTCAAGCTGTCCTCTTCCCTCAGCCTCCCGAGTAGCTGGGACTACAGCTGCCCGACACACTGCCCAGCTATTTTTAGAGATGGGGTCTTACTCTTGCTCTGGGCGGTCTCAAATTCCTGAGCTCAAACATTCCACGCACCTCAGCCTACCAGAGTGTTAGGATTACAGGCATGGGCCGGGTGTGGTAGCTCACACCTATAATCCTAGCACTCTGGGAGGTAGAGGCAGGTGAGTTCACAAGTTTGAGACCAGCCTGAGCAAAAAATGAGATCTCATCTCTACTAAAAATAGATCAAACCGAGGCAAGAAGATTGCTTGAGCCCAGGAGTTGGAGGTTGCTGTGAGCTATAATGATGCCCCAGCACTCTACCCAAGGTGACAGCTTGAGACTGTCTCAAAAAAAAAAAAGGATTACAGGCGAGAGCCACTGCGCACGGCCCTGCCCCTATTTTATGTATCTTATATAAAGTGAGTTTAAAGAGAGTAAGAAAACGGAATCAGGAGTTGCAAAACCTTCGTCCAAATCTTCTGGTTCTAGGTCACAGAGCAAAACTGAACCAGTCTTTTACTTTAGTGTCTTCATCTCTATGATGATGACCTTCATCTACATAAATCTATACAATGCCTTTTTAAATTTCTAAATTTCATAGGTTTCTGAATGGAGATGGTCTAGACCATATTCCATTAAAATTTGGTGATTCACAGCCACACACAAATTCAAGAAGGAGAGAGGTTTGGTACACCCTCGCCTAAGGGGCACAAGGTACACATCCTGGGCGAAACAACTTGGACTTCACCTAACAAATGCAAACATTGTAACCTAATTGTAATCAGGAAAAAAAAAATGTTGGTGATTCACCTCTAGTGCATCTACAGAGGTTTTGTATTCTAGGGGTACATTTTTGTCTTAAATTTTGTTGTTAAATTAAAAGAAAAGACGAGTTTGAGTAGGCTAAAAAATTTTAAACTGAATGGAAGGATTCTTGGAGGTGGAATCATTCCTTTCTACACGTGAAATGAATTTACTACTGGAAGAAGTTTTAGGATTGCCTAAGGTGCTTTCCACAGAGTTTCCTTGCTAGGGCCTCACCCCTGAGAATTTGCTTCAGCCTATCCCATGTCAGTGTGTAGTCAGTCACCAACTCTGGGTATCTTCCTATGGTCTCTCTAGTTGGTCTGTTTCCTTCCATCTTCACTGCCATTACTTCAGCAGCGTCTTTAGCTGGAGTACTGCAAAAGCCCCCTAAATATGTTTCCCATCTCGATTCCGTTTTCCATATCAGAAATAACGATGCAAAAAAGTTAAAACATATTTGCTCTCCTTTTTTCTGTTAAATTCTCAGGTCCTAAGTAAACAAAGTTTCTAAATTTTGCGGATGAGTAGTTAAATAAACTTACTTTCTCCTATGTTCCCTTCCCTAATTTAATGTGTAGTAATTTTGTAAGTGCCCAAAGGCTACAAAAAATAATAGGGCAGTAGTATTAGGAGACATGTTATTATGTAGATTTGGTAGAGGCAACATTTATATAGACACCTAAAGCTTTAAAATTAGCCCTAGGGAAGTCCAGTTATCATTATGTTTTGAGCTTTTATTTTTCTTAAGACAGTGGTCCCCAACCTAATGGAACTAGGGACCGATGTCATGGAAGATATAGGGGCAGGGGCGGGCAGAGCAGGTATTAGATTCTGCTAACAAGTGGCAACTTAGATCCTTCGAATGCACAATTTATAGTACTGTTCATGCTCCTGTGAGAATCTAATGTCACCCCTGATCTGACAGGAAGCAGAGCTAGGCAGAGATGTGAGCAAAGGGGAGCTGTTGTAAATACAGATGGGACTTCACTGCTCACCTGCACTCACTCCCGCCGTGAGGCTGTGTTCCCAACAGGCCACAGCCCGGTCCAGGGCCCAGGTTTGGACACTGCAGCCTTAGTAGAATTGAATCCCCTGGATACAGTGAATTAAGCAGGGATTCATGTGTGCTCAGCAGGTTTTCACTGTAGTTAAAACTGGCATAACTTTAGGCTTAAATGTTATTCTAAAAAGTAGTGGAAAATATCTTACGAATATTGTAACAGATTTAATAAGATATTCACATACATACAATTCACTTATTTAAAGTATAAAATTCATTTTTAGTATATTCACAAAATAGTGCAATTGTCACAGTCAATTTTAGTACATTTTTATCACTACACAAAGAAACTCCATAGCCATTAGTACCCCTCATTTCCACAGACTCATCACAGCCCTAGGCAACCATTAATCTATTTTATTTTTCTATAGATTTGCCTACTCGGAACCCGGGGCCAGGTTTGAACCCACCACCTCCAGTATATGGGGCCAGCACCCTACTCCTTTGAACCATAGGTGCTGCCTGGAACATTTCTCTTTTTTTAAATCATTTATTTTTATTTATTTTATATTGAGGTAAAATACACATATATAATGTACCATCTTCACCATTTTTAAGGGTTTAGGCTAGTATAATAAATACATTTATATATTTTTTTCTTTATCCTCCTCTGCCCTCTGGACATTTCATATCAATGGAATCATAGAATGACTGGACTTTCGTGATCAGCTTTTTGCATTTTACAAGTTTTCATGGTTCATGTTGTCGCTGCTGTACTTTGCTCCTTTTTAAGGCCAAAAAAATGTAATATTCCATCGCATGGATATACCACATTCCATTTATACAGTCATCAGCTGATGAATGTTTGGGTTTTTTCTACTTTTTTGGCTATTATGAATAATGCTTCTGTGGACATCCCTGTACACAGTTTTGTGTGAAAGTATGTTTTCTTTCTCTTGGTCACATTAGTATATTGCTATGAGTAGAATTGCTGGATCATATGGTAACTTTATGCTTTTTTTTTTTTTTAAATTGTTGGGGATTAATTGAGGATACAAAGAACCAGGTTACACTGATTGCATTTGTTAGGTAAAGTTGCTGTTATAATTGTGTCCTGCCCCCAAGAGGTGTGTCACACCCCATGACCCCCCCCACCCTTCCCTATGCTTATCTTTTTGAGCACCTACCAAACTGTCTTCCACAGCTGCTGTACCATTTTAAAGTCCTACCAGCAATATGTGAGGGTTACAGTGAGATATAATTTACATATCATAAAATTTGCCTTTTTGTTTTGCAGTTTGGCTGGGGCTGGGCTTGAACCTGCAACCCTCGGTATATGGGGCCAGCGCCCTATTCGCTGAGCCACAGGCACCACCAAAATTTGCCTTTTTAAAGTATACAGTTTTGTGGCTTCAGTATGTTCACATAGTTGTATAACTATCACTAGTATCTAATTCCAGAACATTTCATCCCCTCGAAAAGAAACCATGTACCCATTAGCAGTCACTCATTCTTTCCTCTACCAACCCCTGACAACCACTAGGCCATAAATTTTGTATGTTTGTAAGAGACAAGTTCAGATAAGTGTTTTATGGTTTCCATAGCAATATCAGTTATTTACTGTGCACCAGTCACCATGGTATCTAAGCATTTGGCAAAACAGTTCAGCAAATGGCAGGAAGCCAGAGATAGGCAGCCCATGGAAAATGAGAAAGGAAGATGTAGCAGCCGGTATAGCCTCTGGCTAGGAGGAGTGAGAGTTACAGGAAATACCTGTACAGCTCAATAATGGAACTCCTGGGTGGAAAGGGCATGGAGAGGGATTTAGCTCTCCTAACAAGTATGAGAGCTCAAGAGACAAGAGCATTGGTGAATTGGCAGTCTCTACACCTGTGGTGTTGAGTCACGAGATCAGCCTTGTATTAGGCTGGAGGAGAAGGCAGTCGGGAGCATGCGCGTTGGACCTGCTTACTCTGACTGTCTCCTCTCCTGCCTGCAGAACGCCAGCACAGCGTCTCTGCTGAAGATTACCAAGCTCTGCTAAAGACTGAGATCTATCTATTCTAAGACTCTCTCCAGCTAAAGTAGATAGCCCTCGGCCACCTAGGAGAAATTGTTCCTGAGCAAGGTAGCTTGGCAGTCCGAGTCCTGGCCAGTCCTGGGCCCTGACAGGAAGACCTTTCTAAATTGACCTACTGCTATTCAGTGCCCTGACTTGTTTCACTGGAGGCCTTCATAATGTGGCTAGCTGAAGGATGACAAAGAGGGCTACAGCTAAAGGAAAATAAACCTGGAAATGGATCTGTGGTCTAGCATCAGGCTTGTGTAGTGAAAACAGCAAAGACAGCTGGGCACGATGGCTCACACCTGTAATCTTAGCCCTCTGGGAGGCTAATGTGGGTGGATTTCTGCTGTATAATGCCTGGATTAGGCCCACCTCATGGTTCAGAGATCGCCTTGGAACCAGAGTCTTACTGTGCATGCAAACCTTCCATGAGCCTCTGAAAGCTCATTGGAGAGTGCAGATTGCAGTGTAGATAGAAGCTATGGCATGATTATTAGCTTTAAGGCTATTCTAGGTCACCTTCCAGACTTTCTTGTACATATGTGGCTTGGGCCATGGACTAGCGAGTCCTCTACATCCTTTTGCAATTGGCATGCTGAGTTCTGATTGGTAGATTGGTAGGGCAGCCCCCCCCTGCCCACTTGTGGGCAGCCCCTGGGACAGGATCAAGGTGGGTGGCCTGGGAGGCTGCCCCTGTCTTTTTTTCCCTAGAAGAGCTAGAGTCCTACCTAAGAGTTTGAACAAAAGAATGATGTGATATGATTTACATTTTTGGGGAGATTGCTCAGTCTGCAGTTTGGAACACTGCAAGATTAGAGGCATTGCTATCAGTTAAGGGGCTTTTGGAATAATCTACACAGGGATGCTGGTGATCTGTAATAAGGGAAGGGCTGTGGAGCTGGAGAAAAGTAAGTGGATTCAAAGTTACTAAGGAGGTGAAATTGATAAGACTGGATCATTGAAAATGATATTAAAAAAAAGAGTCCAGGATAATCCTCAATTACCTGATTTGGGAACCAGGATGCCTGATAATGCCATTTACTGAGTGTAGGAATACAGGGAGAAAAGGAGGTCTGAGGAGCAGAGGGCAAAAGACAATGTTGTGTTCTGGGGTCAGACATTTGGGGTCCGTTAGACGGTTAACCTGGTACTAATGACGTAAGCAGGTCTAGAGCTCAGGACTGTGATCTTGGTTACAGATAACAGATTTGGGAGATCTGGAAAGAGCCTTTAAAATGGTGTATGTGAGCGGCACCTGTGGCTCATCGAGTAAGGTGCCGGCCCCATATACCGAAGGTGGTGGGTTCAAACCCGGCCTCGGCCGAACTGCAAAAACAGAAAAATAGCCGGGCGTTGTGGCGGGCGCCTATAGTCCCAGCTACTCGGGAGACTGAGGCAAGAGAATCGCCTAAGCCCAGGAGTGGGAGGTTGCTGTGAGCTGTGTGATGCCACGGCACTCTACCAAGGGCGATAAAATGAGACTCTGTCTCTACAAAAAAAATAAAAAATAAAAAGGCATACGCAAGGCTGGGCATGGTGGCTCACACTTGTAATCCCTTCATTTTGGAAGGCCAAGACAGGAGGATCGCTTGATCCAGGAGTTTGAGGCATTTGAGACCAGCCAGGACAATATAGCATGACCCTGACTAGACAAAAGTTTTAAAAATTGGCTGGGCACACCTGTGGTCCCAGCTACTCAGAAGACTGAGGCGGGAAGATTACTTGAGCCCAGGAATTTGAAGCTGCAGTGAGCTATGATTATGCCACTGCACTCCAGCCTGGGTGACAAAACAAGGCCCTATCTCTGAAAAGAAAAACGTGAAACCCTAGCCTAACCTCTAAGGTTTTGCATTGAGGAAGTTAAGGTTTAATTGAGAGAATACGTTATCCATCTTTGTAGGAAAGAGTATAAGAATTAAGATGTGAAGCAGGCGGCTCCTGTGGCTCAAGGAATAGGTTGCCAGCCCCATATACTGGAGGTAGTGGGTTCAAATCCGGCCCTGGCCAAACTCTGTAAAAAAAAAAAAAAAAAAAGGAATTAAGATGTGAATCCAGGGTTCATAATGAACTAAAATGTGTTTTCTGAGCTTCAGAGTTTTACTTCTACTACTAAACAAACAAAAGAGGTTCTTTTCATAAGGTTAAAAATGACAGTAATGATCCACAAATGTGTATTGATTTAGTATTGTGGAAATACTTGCCAGGCATTAGGAATACAGTAGTGACAAAACAGGCCTTACCTTTAACCTCCTGGATGCATTGTGGATTCTAGGGGGAAGGCAGGTATTAAATAATAGAGTTATTACAAGTGCACGTGCTTAAAGGCAATTCTAGGAGCTGTGCCGTGGGACGGGGGATGTGTTGCATGCTTGTTAAACTGACAAGCGCAGTGTGTGTGGAATGGAGAAAAAAATTTAGAGAATGGGGGGGCAGCGCCTGTGGCTCAGTGGGTTGGCACCGGCCCCATATACCAAGGGTGGCTGGTTCAAACCTGGCCCCAGCCAAACTGCAACAACAACAGAAATTTAGAGGATGGCAGGAGATAAGCTTTGAAGTATTACTCCCTGGGTTTCTGAATGCTAAGAAAAGGAAAGCTCAGTTAAGGCTGATAGTTAGAGGTAACATATCACCTACTTCTGAGAACGACCCTAACCTGATGGCTAGACTGGTAGAAATACATTACCTGCCATTCTCCACCTCTTTCCAACAGACTGTTCCATTTCCAGAAACAATGAGAAAGGTGTTTGTTGCAATTGAATGCACAAATGTGGAGGAAGGGATTAACAGAATACAATAAAAAAGAATTGAACAATTTTGCACAGTCTGCATATTAGCTATCTGTTACAGCATAACAAAATTTAGTAGCTCAAGCTAGAAAACAGTTTTTATCTCATGGTTTCTGTGGGAAGAAAATCTCCATGTGGCTTATCCTAGTTCTCTAGCTCAAGTCTCATGAGGTTACCGTCAAGGTGTTGGCCAGGCCTGAGGTCATCTCACATTCCCACCGGGGATAATCTGCTTCCAGGATCACTCCTGTGGTTCTTGGCAGGCCCCAGTCCCTGGACACATGGCTTGCTGCACAGGACTGCCTTACACCTGACAGCTGGCTTCCTCCAGGCCAGCAGTCTATGTGGGAGCACCCAAGCTAGATGCCGTACTTTTTTATGATCTGATTTTGAAAGTGACATTCCATCACTTCTGTATATTTCGTTCATTAGAAGTAGGTCACTAAATCTAGCCCATAATTACTGGGAGGGAAAGCTATGAAGGCATGAGTACTAAGATGCTGGGCTCACTAGGGACCATCTCAGAACCTGCCTACCACAGTGTGCATGGAGATCAGTGGCTCACGTTGTGGCAAGGCCCCTGTGAGAGGCTAATGGCAGACTTATCACAGTTCTTTTTTTCTGAGTGTCTTTTTCTGAGATTGCTGTTGTGACCTAGGTTATATGATGGAACAGACAGGCCAGTCAGATAATTTTATACTTTCTGTCTAGTTATTTTTTCATAATTTTATGTTCTTTTTTTCTTTATTTGTTTTGAGATAGGCTCTCACTTTCTTGTCCTAGTTAGAGTGTGGTGTCATCATAACTCACTGGAACCTCAAACTCATGGGCTCAAGTCATCTACCTGCCTCAGCCTCCCGAGCAGCTACGACTATTGGCTTGTACCATCACACCTGGATAATTCTTAAGATTTTAGTATGTATGGGGGTCTTGTTGCACAGGCTGGTCTTGAACTCCTGAGCTCAAGCAATCCTCCTGCCTTGGCTTCCCAGAGTGTTAGGATTACAGGCATGAGCCATGGTTTCACTCTGGTGCCCAGGTTGGAGTGCTGTGGTACAATCATAGCTCACTGCAGCCTCAAGCTCCTAAACTCAGGTGATCATCCTGCCTTATCCTCCCGAGTAGTTGGAACTCCAGGTGCATAGCCACACCCAGCTAAATTTTAAACTTTCTTGTAAACATGGAGGGGGTTTCACTATGTTGTCCAGGCTAGTTTCAAACTCCTTGGCCTTAAACAATTTCCTGCCTCAGCCTCGCCAGTGCTGGGATTATAGGCGTGAGCCACTGCACCCAGCCTCAGTCATGTTTTTAAAATCCAGTATCCATATAGAGAGGACGTGAAAAAGAAGCAAATTATAGTTAGTCATGTCCTTCAAATTCTGTCCAAAATTCAGCATTCTCCATCAAGTCCTGATAATGTGATATGCATTTTATAAGTAATGTGGTGATATTTTATATAAAGAAAAATAAAGAAATTTGCACCTTCAAATTCATATGAGTATTTATACAGGCATATATATATTAACATAGGCAAATGAAGGCAATATTTTATGGCTATGTTTAGGAAAACAATACAGTATTTTGCTGTTGATTTTACAGGACTCAAATTAGTGCAAGCACACGTTTAGGGAGGATGTTCATAGACTTTGGCCTCAGTTCTTTACTGTTAAAGTCAAACTTTCCAATATTAAATCGTTTTTTGGTTGTTTTTTTCCTTTTTTGTCACCCTTGATAGAGTGCCGTAGCATCATAGCTCATAGCAACCTCAAACTGTCGGGCACAAGCAATTCTCTTGCCTTAACCTCTCAAATAGCTGGGACTACAGGCACCTGCCACAATGCCCAGCTGTTTTAGAGACAGGAATCTTGCTCTTGCTCAGGCCGGTCTTGAACTCCTGAGCTCAGGCCATCCACCCGCCTCGGCCTCCCAGAGTCTAGGATTATAAGAGTGGCCCGGCCTATTAGATTTCTAAGCAGACTCCTTTTGTTTTGCTTTTTACTCCTACTTTTTGCTGGATCATGATTCCTGCAAAGAGCAGATGTTTTACCTTTATTTGTGTAAAATAATGGTTTCTAAGTGTCACTCACAGGATCAAAACTACAATTGATTACAAGGGGTTTTCTTATTTGTTTTTTTAAGAAAGTTGTTATATACCCCTGATTCTCTAATTTTGATAAAGCATACAAATGAGCATTTGAAAAACTTAACCATACAAATCAAAAGTAGGTAAAGGTTATATGTGTCCAATAGGCTATTAATTGTTAATAAAAATAGGCTCGGCGCCTGTGGCTCAACGGGCTAAGGTGCCAGCCACATACACCTGAGCTGGCAGGTTCAAATCCAGCCAAGACCCGCCCAACAATGACAGCTGCAACCAAAAAATGGCCGGGCATTGTGGCGGACGCCTGTGGTCCCAGCTACTTGGGAGGCGGAGGCAGGAGACTCGCTTGAGCCCAGGAATTGGAGGTTGCTGTGAGCTGTGATGCCACGGCACTCTATCCAGGGTGATAGCTTGAGGCTCTGTCTCAAAAAAAAAAAAAAAAATTTGTTAATAAAAATAAATCAAGTACTAATACATGCCACAAAATGGATGAACCCTTGAAATCATGCTGAGTGAAAGAAGCCATATGTATGAAATGTCCATAATATGCAAATCCATAGAGACGGAAAGTGGGTTAGCGGCTGCATGGTGCTGGAGAGGCAGTGGGGGATTGAGAAGGACAGCTAAGGAATGCAAGGTTTCTTTTCAGGGCAATGAAAACATTCTAAATTTTGTTGTAGTGATATTTGTACAACACTGAATATACTAAAGCCATTGAATTGTATGTACACTTGAGATGGGTACATTTTATATGTTATGTGAATTATATTTCATTAAAACTACTAAAAGAATAAAAGAGGTGAAAGCTATGTTGATTAGTAGCATGTAAGCACTCCAATTTGTACAAATAATCAACACAACGAATCCCATAACGGCGTAAATGTATGTATGATCTATGTACAAATGACTTAATAAAAAATAAATTAAAAAAATACTAAAAGAAAAAGAAGTGGTAGTTTGTGATAATTGGTTTGGTGATTTCAAGAAAAAGGGTATAGTTCTTTGTGTCTACAAAATTAAGATTACTCATGTAGTTGAATTTAAAGTAACAAATTTTTTTTAAGACTTTTTTTTGTGTGTGTCACCCTTGGCAGAGTGCTATGGTGTCACAGCTTACATTAACCTTAAACTCCTGGGCTTAAGTGATTCTCTTGCCTGTACCTCCCAAGTACCTGGAACTGTAGGTGCCTGCCACAACACTTGGCTATTTTGTTGTTGTTGTTGGCATTGTTGTTTAGCAGGTCCTGGCCAGGTTTGAGCCCGCCAGCCCCAGTGTATGTGGCTGGCACCCTAACCACTGAGCTTTGGGCGCCAAGCCAAGATGTAACAATTTTTATAAAATACCATTGAGCATCTTTCTGTGTGCCTTTGAAAGTCCATAATTAACTCTTGGGTTCTCAACATTCCTTTCTCAAGTGATTTGATTAATCTAAAGAAAATCTCTGAATTTCAAAAGAAATTCTCTTTTGAGAATTATTAGGAAACAGGCTTAAATGTGGTAAAATTTAGCATTTTGATATTTGCAAAGTTAGTACACTTCTAATGGAAAAACAATGTGTTAATTTGCATTTGAGACTTTGGTGCTTGAGTTGTGGGTGGACCTGGGTGAGTTTAAGAATTAGTATAACTGGCAGCGCCTGTAGCTCAGTGTTCAGGGCACAGGCCACATACACCACGTCTGGCAGGTTTGAGCCCGGCCCGGGTCTGCTAAAACAACAGTGACAACTGCAACAAAAAAATAGGCGTTGTGGTGGGCGCCTGTCGTCCCAGCTACTTGGGAGGCTGAGGTAAGAGAATTGCCCAAGCCCAAGAGTTTGAGGTTGCTGTGAGCTATAATGCCATGGCACTCTACCCAGGGCAACAGCTTGAGATTCTGTCTTAAAAAAAAAAAAAGCAAATTAGCATAACTAATGGATGCTTGGGCAAATCCCTTGTGTATTTTTAGGTTTTAATAAAATGCATTAAAGTGTAAAATGTCAAATCAGACTTCTAAGAGGAAAATCAGGGACACTACATAATTTAGATTCTAAATCCCAGCAATATTTCTGTGTACTAAATGTCCCTTG
This sequence comes from Perodicticus potto, assembly GCA_963574655.1. Taxonomy (NCBI): domain Eukaryota; kingdom Metazoa; phylum Chordata; class Mammalia; order Primates; family Lorisidae; genus Perodicticus; species Perodicticus potto. Next base: position 34,810 of record CAUYRH010132671.1, read on the forward strand.
AATATGAAATGAAAGCCTGGAGCAACCTAGAAAGTGGTGAAACTTGAAGGAATACCTGTAAGTATGGAATTTAAAGGGTGTAAGTATGGAATTTAAAGGGTGTAACCCCACTGGGTTACTTCCTCTTATAGTCTAAGAGCCACAGGACGAAGAAGCTCTGGCCTTAAACAGCCTGAGGGAGCTCTCTTTGGGTTGCATTTGTTAATTCCCTTTGAGTTTAAGGAGTTCATTTTTTTTAGAGACAGAGTCTCATTTGTCACCCTCAGTAGAGTACTGTGACATCATAGCTCACAGCAACCTCCAACTCCGGGGCTTAGGTGATTCTCTTTCCTCCGCCTCCCGAGTAGCTGGGACTATAGGTGCCCCCCCACAACACCTGGCTATTTTTTTGTTGCAGTTTGGTCAGGGCCGGGTTTGAACCCACCACCCTCAGTATATGGGGCCAGTGCTCTACTACTGAGCCACAGGCGCTGCCATGTGGCTCACTTCAAACATCTCAGAAAGCTCTGCTATCTACTATGAAACAAGCTTATAAATCAACAATAAAGTTCTATGCATTCAGGAGGTATGTGGATCCTATTGAATAAATGATTGTTTTAATAGAACAAGAATACAAAAACAAAGCATGTAGGAATCATAAAACCCAACAGATAAAAAAAACCTGACAGGTGTGAATTTACTTTTTATTTCAGGAATAAAATACATTCACAAAATACATTGTAGTTAGAAAAATGTATAAGTTTTGAAATAAAATCAAAGTTAATAATACTTCATTATTTTATTTTTTGATGTATTTCCCAGATGGATGATCCTTATAGGTGTGTAACTTTACCACTAATGTCACTAACCTTTGGCAAACTCCTCACATTTGCAGTTTTCAGTGACTATAAAATCCTGAGGACCCTTAAAAGATTTTCCTAAGAGCCCTATTCAAAATTAAAGTACTTTTAAAACAAAAGTCCTGACTAATGGGTATGATTAAGCATAACAATGTGTTGTTACCAAACAAAACTATAACTTAATTACACAGTGTCTTATGTTTTGAGCTATTCCACAAAGAATAATGAAACTCAAAATTCCTTCCCTCTTCAAGTTTATAGACCATCAAGAATAGTAAAAGGGGGCAGCGCCTATGGCTCATCAAGTAGGGTGCTGGCCACATATACCGAAGGTGGCAGGTTCAAACCCGGCCTCGGCGAACTGCAAAACAGAAAAATAGCCGGGCATTGTGGCGGGCGCCTGTAGTTCCAGCTATTCGAGAGGCTAAGGCAAGAGAATCTCCTAAGCCCAGGAGTTGGAGGTTGCTGTGAGCTGTGTGACGCCACTGCACTCTACCAACAGCGATAAAGTGAGACTCTATCTCTACAAAAAAAAAAAAAAAAAAAAGTAGTAAAAGGAATACTTTGCACACTGGAGTTCCTCATATGGTAGGATTCCTTACATTCGTTTTCTTCCTTGGGCTGGCTAATGGATTGGGCTTTATTATAATGTTTATATTTATACACATGACCAAAGGCCTCCTCATGTGTTTTTATAAATATAATAAATACCTCGTGATAACTAAATTTGTTAAGATAACACAAAAGATGTGTATTACTAAAAAAAAAAGACTGTTTCAATTAAATAAATGAAAGAGTCAAGTAAATACTTTAAAAGTAATACAGAGGCAGTACCTGTAGCTCAGTGAGTAGGGCGCCGGCCACATACACCAAGGGTGGCTGGTTCATACCTGGCCTGGGCCAGCTAGACAACAATGATGACAGCACCCAAAAAAAAAAAAAAAAGCTGGGTGTTGTGGCGGGTGCCTGCAGTCCCAGCTACTTGAGAGGCTGAGGCAAGAGAATCACTTAAGCCCAAGAGTCAGAGGTTGCTGTGAGCTGTGACACCACAGCACTCTATTAAGGGCGACATAGTGAGACTCTGTCTCAAAAAATAAGTAAGTAAATAAATAAATAAAATATAGGTCTCTATGGATCCAGGTGCTAGGCCTAGCCCAGTAGAGCCTGGCATCAGACAAGACATCCTGGACTCTGGTGCTAGAATGAGTCTCGTTCCCATGAATCCAGGTGTCAGGGCCACCCTAGTGCCAGGTTGGACCCTACAGACTCAAGCTCAAGGTCTACACAGTACCATGTTAAGTCCCCAAGTTCAGGCTGGCCTAATGGACCCAGGCTTCAGTTCTACCTCCACAGACTTAGTTGACTGGCCCACCCACCTGTTGCCTCAGGGACCAGGCCTGCTGACCCAAAGACTCCAAACCCATCCAAGAACCCTACCAGATGAATTGCCCAGAATCTCTGACTGGGTTACTGGTAAAGGGCTTTCCCTACCAAAGCCAGTCTACAAAAAATGAAAGAAGTGTCTACTTCATCAAAAGTACAGAAATGAATACAAGGCCATGAGGATCATTAATATCAGCGAAACATGACACCACCCCAGGAATAAAACACCAGTAACCAACCCTAAATAAATGCAGATCCACAAACTACTTGACAAAGAAAGACATGCTCCTGAACAACCAATGGGTCAAAGAAGAAATCAAAAGGGAAGTAATAAAATATCTGAGACAAATAAAAATAGGCATACAACATACCAAACCTTGTAGGACGCAGAAAAAGCAGTGCTAAAAGAGACGCTCTTAATGATAAATATCTACATTTAAAGGGAAAAAAATCCCAAATAAAAACCCAAATGTTGGGCGGCGCCTGTGGCTCGAGTAGGGCGCCAGCCCCATATGCCAAAGGTGGCAGGTTCAAACCCAGCCTCCACCGAACAGGCATTGTGGTGGGTGCCTGTAGTCCCGGCTACTCGGGAGGCTGAGGCAAGAGAATCGTTTAAGCCCAGGAGTTAGAGGTTGCTGTGAGCTGTGTGATGTCACGGCACTCTACTGAGGGCGCTAGAGAGAGACTCTGTCTCTACAAAAAAACCCAAATGTTACACCTCAAGAAACTAAACCCAGGGTGGTGCCTGTGGCTGAAAGGAGTGGGGCGCCGGCCCCATATGCCAGAGGTGGCGGGTTCAAACCCAGCCCTGGCCAAAAACTGCAAAAAAAAAAAAAAAAAAGAAAAGAAACTAAACCCAAAGTTAGCAGAAGGAAGGAAATTATAATAAAGATCAGAGAAGGCCTGGCATGGTGGCTCATGCCTGTAATCCTAGCACTCTGAGAGGCCAGGGCTGGTGGATCTCTTGAGCTCAGGAGTTTGAGACCAGCCTGAACAAGGGTGAGACAACCGCCCTCCATCTGTACTAAAAATAGAAAAAACTAGCCAGGCATTGTACCAGGTACCTGTAGTCCTCGGTCTCTCAGGAGGCTGAGATAAGGGATCAATTGAGCCCAAGAGTTTGAGGTTGCTGTGAGCTATGATACCATAGCACTCTACCTAGGGCACAGAGTGAGACCCTGTCTTAAAAGAAAAATAATCACATAAGATGATCAAGGTGGATTATCTTTGTGATGCCAGTATGGTTCAACATACATAAATCAATATATGAACAGAATAATGTATAAAAATCATGATAATCGCAACAGATGTTTAAGAACTGAAATAAATCTATCTCAAAATACACTCACCTGCCATATCCAAGAACTTAATTAGTTCTCTAAAACCAAGAATTTATTGAAATAATTCTACTGCTTTCTACATTAGAAAATGCTACAAATGAATAAGTTCTTAAATGTCTTGATGAGGAAGATTACAATGTCTAAATAAGGAACCTATCTACCTAATAAGCATAAAAATAGACCCAGGGAGCTCAGAGCCATCACTGCATAGACACTGTTGCTTCCAAACATCCTGCTCATGGGTACACCTCAGTTGGGAAAACTACACTAGGCAAAGAACTTGCATCAAGATCATGACTGAAATAAATTAATGTGGGTGATTTAGCTAAAGAAGTCCAATAACGAGATATTATGGAGTCTGGCAAGATGAATTCTCCCAAGAGCATGTCAAAAGATGCACAGATGATGGCAGACATCCTGAAGGATATGGGGATTAGAGAATATAAGCCAAGAGTTATATAAATCAGATGTTGGAGTTTGCCTTCTAGTATGTGACTACAATTCTAGATGATGCAAAAATTTAATTAAGCCATGCGAAAAAAGCTACTGTGGATAAAGATGACATGCAATTGGCAATCCAATGTCGTGGCTTAATTGTGCAGGGGTAAGATTCCCACTTGGGGAATCCAATGTCACACTGACCAGTCTTTTACCTCTCCTCTCCCAAGAGATTTATTATTAGATAACACAAGACAAAGAAACCAAACCCTTTTGCCACTGATCAAGCCACATTCAGGTCCAAAAATGCCACCTGATAAGATACTTCTTAACAGCTCCAAACTATAGGCTTAAGTATTTACAGAAAAAGGCATCTACTTCTGCAGGAAGAATAACAGTTCCTCAGTTAAGTGTTGGTTCAGTTACAGCAGACCAAGTACTCCCACACTAGGCACACCAACCCCACAAGACAGGTCTGTTTCACTATCGCAGGGACTCCAATGTCTTTCACAGGGCAAAGGTTTACAGTACAGATGCTTGCTTCACAGTCCTCAGCCATAAAGACATCAATTCCTGCAATGTCAGCAGTTCAGAATGTTGTATTTAATCCAAAAACATTCTTATTACTACTAATATAGTGTCATCACAAAATACTGCCAATGAATTGAGTACAAAAACATTCTTATTACTACTAATATAGTGTCATCACAAAATACTGCCAGTGAATCATCAAAGGCATTGAAAAAAGTGAAGATAGATGATGATGAATGGAGTGGGTGTGGTGGCTCATGCCTGTAATCCCAGCACTGTGTAAAGACAGGCAAGTGGATAGCTTGAGTTCAGGAGTTTGAGACCAGCCTAAGCCAAGCAAGACCCTTTCTCTACTAAAAATAGAAAAACTGAGCCAACACTATTGCTTGAGCCCAAGAGCTTGAGGTTGCTGTGAGCTATGATGCCACAGTGCTCTATTTAGGGTACCAGAGTGAGACTCTGTCTCAAAACAAACAAAAAACAGAGAGAGGGAAGGAGCAAGGGGGGTGGGGTGTTGGTGTGTGCCACACCTTTTGGGGGCAAAACACGATTATAAGAGGGACTTTACCTAACAAATGCAATCAGTGTAACCTGGTTTCTTGTACCCTCAATGAATCCCCAACAATGAAAAAAAGTGTGCCACTGCTAATACTGAAATGCCACAGGCTGTGTGCAAAGACTGGGTAAAAGTGTCTAGTTTTCTAGACACTAGAAAAGGCCTGGATACGAGGAAAAAGTTTCTAACCGTGATTTAAAACCTAGATGCAATAAAATAAAATATTAAATACTAATTTTTTTTTTTGAGCTATTTTTTGTTGTAGTTTGGCCGGGGCCATGTTTGAACTTGATACCCTCGATGGATGGGGCCAGTGCCCTACTCACTGAGCCACAGGCACTACCCAGATACTCATAGTTTTTGAAATACAAATACAGCATACTTTTTATCAGTCTGTAATTTTCATATTCTTTTTTTTTTTTTTTTTTTTGAGACAGAGCCTCAAGCTGTCACCCTGGATAGAGTGCCGTGGCATCACAGCTCACAGCAACCTCCAATTCCTGGGCTCAAGCGAGTCTCCTGCCTCCGCCTCCCAAGTAGCTGGGAC
>CAUYRH010132674.1:0-30172 GCA_963574655.1 Perodicticus potto
GAGGCCTAGAGGAGGAGACCAGGAAAGACCGGGAGAGGAACGGAGAGAGCATCTCTCTCCCCACTTGAAATCTCTCCCTCTACCAGGAGCTTTGGTGTTTTCTGTATTCTTTTCTGTAAATCAATTCTGTCTTACCACGGAGGGGTTGGGGGGGGGGGGGAAATAATGTAATGAAGAACAACAAAATACATATATTAAAAAAAAAACAAAACAAAACAAAAACCATGAAACATTGTATCTGGACAGATGTAAGAGCAGGAAATCAACCCCACGTTTTAAGTTTGTAACATTTCCCTTCAGTCATGCAAATAAACTATTAGTATCATCAGCACCTAGACACAGAATGGCTTTGACTTTTATGAATTTCAGGCTGCTCTATGAAATGAGGAAACTCCACCTCTTCTGCTGTGTAGCCTCTGGAGTTTTTCATCATTCCCTTCTTGGCTACCCAAGATCTTAGGCTTTTCCCACATACTATTACTATGCCTGAGGTTTCATGTTCTTGAGACTTAAAATGTAAGTAAAGTAAAAATCCTAGAGGAATTCTTAATACTTTGCAATGTTGATATACTTTGTTTTATTTTTGATACCCACTGATCTTGGTAAACTTGTTTCTTGGTCTAGAATACATCTGGGGTTCATTGATGTGCTCCAAGAGTAAAGCTGATTATAGAGGACCAGTAATCTATAGATAAGGAGCTGAAGAAGACTTGACCTCAAGGACTAGGAGGAAATTTCACATTTTAAAAATATTTACCACATTTATTATAATTATAAAAGAGGTATTTCTTTGAAAGCCAATATACACTATAATTGTCCATATTCCTCCTTTTAAGTAACATGAGAATCAGATTCAATGGATCGGAAGTGGGATCAGAATATCTGTGATTTTAAGAAATTCACCAAGTGACTCTGACATACATCAATTTTGAGAACCAATTCTGAGTTACATATGCTTTCCTGTTATAACAAATTTTTAACAAAATATTCTATGACTATATTCTTAATTTATTAAAAATTATTGTATAAGATGAGTCTCAATAATCTTGGCTTTCCATCACAAGAATAAATAATAATTCTAAAATATTTCTCTATTTTTATATTAAAATCATAAGCTTAATTTTTCTATTATAAATTATGTACCACTAAACATTTCTGTATATAAATAAAACTTTCCAACCTTTTGGTAAATGTCTTCACATAAATTCCTATAAGTAATACTACTGATTCCAAAAAAAAAAAATGCATTATTTATGTCTTTAAGATATTTTGCTAAATTATTTTCCAGAAAAGTTTTAAGAGTTTATATTAGCAGTTAAACTATTGCTCTTCTGACCCCATTCCACTAGTTTTAAATGTTATAATTATTTTTCTGATTGCTAATTTGACAGCTGAAAACTGTTATCTCCTTGTATTCTTAATTTGCATGTGTTTGAGTATCAAAATGTCAACATTTTTTTCTCTGTTTATGGGCTCTTAGTTTTCTTTCCTCCATGAACTGCCTGCTCCTATACTTTGTCAAGGCAGAGTCAAAGGTCCTCAGATAACCACAGATCACTAAGAGGTTTTAAAATTCCCCCCAGAAAAACTCTTGTTAAATTCAAGTAAGGGGGTGAGGGGGAGAGGTTGGGTAAATTCTTACCCAGTGAGTACAATGCATGAGTACTGCACACTTACTAGGGGAAGGACACAACTACAACTAGGACTTCAACCTTACAGAAGCAAACAATGCAATCTTGTATGTACTCCCAAATTAATCTGAAATTTTTAAAAAACTCCCTCCAGCACACCTAACTCTCATCCTTCCTCTAAACTCTCAAGTCTAACTAAGAAATGCAAATGGGTTCCCAGGCACCCTGTCAAGGTTACAGAAGAAGGTGTTCTCCAACACAGCATGTTCCTTTTCAGTTTGAAATATGACAGAAAGGAATCCATTCCCATTGCCACTGACCCTCCTGTTAAAGCCCTTCCCTTCTGTTAGAACACTGACAGCTTCACCGCCATCCTTTGAGAGACACGTCTTCAGACCCCAACCCTGTCTACTTCTGTCACCACTAGAAACTCAAAAGACTTCCCATGTGTCCCTTGTCCCCTGGACTCTGGCTCCCTAACATTCCCTGACCCAAATCTATTTCCCATCTCTCGCTGTCTGACACCCTTCCACTGTGCCCTGTGAACCTCAGCCTCCCTCATTAGCCACATCTCTTTCTTCTTCAGACCCTTCTCCAGATTCTCTGGTCTTGTTCTGGGTGACTCAGTCAGGAGGGCACTGCTTCTGCCTTGCAACACTAGGCTGTCCTCAGCCTTGTGGTCCCAGGCTTGGATGTGGATCTGTTCTTGTTCTTCACACTCTGCTCAGACCATCTCTCCATCTGGGGTGAAAACCTGAAGCATTGAATCTCCAACCCGTACCCCAGGTCTCCATGCCTCATTACTGTGGTTGCCTAGAGACCCCAGTCCTCCAGTTGTTGGGGCTCATGGTCCACTCTGTCAAACACTATGACATGTTGATTTTGGTGACATCCGCTGCCTCAATTTTTACCCTCTTGTTTCTTGACTTCTTAGACTCTGGACCTTCTCTTGCTCTGTGCCCAATCCAAGCTCTTTTCTTGGAGTTTCCTTAAATTCTGACTTTAACAACACCTACATTCCTTCTAGGTCCTGTATTTCAAGAATGTCCCTTTTCAACTTCCACCTTCTATCTTTCCAGCTTACCTCATCTGAACAGCCCTGACTGGAATGAGTCTTAGAGTCTATTGGAACCTATAATCCAAGGAACCTGAAGCCATGAATTCCTTCCATCTTCAGGCTGAACTCCATACTCTAGTATTATACAGGTTGAAAATTCCTTATCTGACTTGCTTAGGACCAGAAGTGCTTCAATTTCTGAATTTTTCTTTTTGGATTTTGTAGTATTTGCATATGTATAATGACCTATTTTGGGAATAAGGCCCAAGGACTGAATATGAAATTCATTTATTTAGGTTTTATGCATATATTATACATGTATCCTGAAGGAAAACGTATACAATGTTATTAGTAATTTTGTGCATGAAATGAAGCTTGTGTACATTGAACCATCAGAAAGCAAAGGTGTCGCCATCTCAGCCACCCATGGGAACAGTCTGTGGTTCGCTGACTTTATGTGCTAGTGTCAGGCAATTATTTTCTTCCATTTATCTACATGTAAGTACGTAACAGTGAAAAAGTATTATACACATTAATACACTGAAAACATACTGTGCTTGGGTAACTGAGCAGTCCAACAGCATCACCAGGATCCCTGTTCAGGCCAAACAACAGCAACAGCAAACAGCAGCAAGTTTCCAGTCTCCATTGTGACTATCACAAGAGTTCAGGTGTGGAATTTTCCACTTAAGGTACCATCCCAGAATCTCTCCCCCAAACTGTACCCATCCCATGCTAATTCAATGGTAATGAGCCCCAGATCAGATAAAGGTCACTAGAACCTCTTTACTGCATATGTTCCCACCAAGGAACAGTTCCTAGGAAAAACTGATTCTTTGCTATAATTCGGTTTGTACTCTCTGCCCTTGGCCACCTCCTTCCCTGCCTTCTCCAGACCTGACAATCACATACAATCACAGCTTCCCCCTTGCCTAACATCTTTCTAATGAACCTCAAAATATAGATAAATATTAGAAGACATAGACTTTTAATTTTTACCTTTTGCAAAAGTAATTGTGATAGTTAAATGTCAAACTAAGAGTAAAATACACATATTGTAAGACTAAACCACTGAGGGTAAAGGAGGAAAGAAAATATAAAGAATTGAGTAAAAGTTAAGAATAAAAAAGTTAACACGCCAATAAAATTAAATGGTTAAAAGCTAAAAATAAAACGATGAAAGAGATGAGATTTAAAATAAAAGATAAAGAGCAAGAAGCCAATGAGGTAAAAGGTTAAACACATAAAAGAAGAGAAAATTAAAAATTAGGATGAAAGGCTATAGCCCATGAGATAAAAAGTTAAATATGTAAAAGAAAAATGAATTAAAGATTAAGAATAGAATGAGGAACTCAAAATGTAAAGTTGAAAAATGTTAAACTGAAAAAGAGTATTGGGAGAATGTTTTGAAATAAAAATAAAAACAAAAACTTTGAATATTAGAGGAACAGTCTTCAAAACAAGGGGAAATGCTCCCGCAGTTGACTAAGACAAAAATTTGCTGTAGTGAGCGTATTTTTTAGGCATTCCTATGTATTTGTGGATTTCCTTCCCCCTACCCCTCATGGAACGTGCCTTTTGAAGTACAGGGGTCCCCAAGTTAGGGATGCAATAGGGTCTGTGGGTTTGTTCTTAAGTTGAATGTGTACATAAGTTGGAACAGGTACATGTACCTATCACCTGTAACAGCTTCGGCTCCTTAGTGTGAGCTGTACATAATCAAGTGTCTGTAACTTGGGAACAGCTTGTAGTAGTTGCCCTGATACAAGCCGCACACAAGGAAAGCTGTTTAGTAAGGTAGGTGTCATGGAAAAATCTGAGTCCCATTTACATGTACCATCAGTGGTGCTAAGCTCCAGGATAACAACCAGCACCCAGTTTGGCCTCTAGAAATTTTAGGGGCAAAGAAATACGTGATGTGTGGACTCAGCATTTATCACATACATTTGCCCATTGTGTTTATTTGGGAAGCACTCTCCCATTTATTATTCGACCTTTATTCAGGAGGTGAGCAGACATAATTTGCACTATTCAAGAGGAAACAGTTGGAAGTGTAAGTGTGGACTCATAAGCAAAGAGCATGCACATGAGCCTACATCTTCTGAAGCCAATAAAGATACAACCACATGTAAGCAGGACACAGAGTAGAGAAGATAATGCCTTTTAGAATTTTTGCAAAGAAGCCCACATGCTCAACTGTGCTGGAGGACTTCTGTGAATTTGCTCAGTAAGAAGGAAATCTGTTGGAGGGCCTCTGCCATTTTGATATAACCTCTTTCCAGGTTTCTGCTTGCCCCACCTTATGCCATCTATCCCTCAGCCATTTATGCAGCCACTTAGTGACCTTACCACTGTGGGCAAGAAATGAGAAATTTTGAGGATGGCTGCACTCCACTCCCTGGATTTTCATGGCCTTGGCATAAAACATTTAGTACAGGTGCTTTCTGAGCAGTGAACTGGTGAAGAAGGTTTGCAGAGTGCTGTGAGCCACAAAATCACCTCACTGCCTACAAGGGATGGCCCCAGCCTCCAAGGCCACGGTGATCTGTAAATACCAAGGCCAGCAGAAGGAGAATGATTGCCTCCTATGCCATTATTACAGAATTCCCCTTTCTTCTGGGCTTTTCTAGTTCTTGCTATTAAAAAAAAAATAAGAGAGAGGGAAAGAAAGAGAGACCTAAAGCTTTCTAAGAACAGCAAGAAAGCCATGTCATAGAAAAATTTAAAAAGTCTCTCCTTTAGCTCCTGTGTGGTGGCTTCATGGTTTTTCTTCTCACTATGACCTTCCCTCCTGTTGTTGTCTCTTTTCTTCTGTCTTTTTACAAATCTAAGTTCATCATTTCTCTCTAGTACCTTCACCTCTAGCACAACATGATGCATCCATTCATGCATCTCTCATTTAACAATATTGTTGAGCACCTGTTATGTGCCAGGCACCCTGATAATTAGCACTCTTGGTGCATTACTGTAAATGCCTACACTGAATATCTGTTGTGTGCAGTAATCAAAATATGATAGGAAAGGAGCCTAGAGCCTTCTGGAGAGCTACATAACCACCATTTGGCCAAAGACTTACTCCACATACTATCCTTCTCTTTGCAGGAGGAAAAAGTGGCTAAGTAGTTCTTATTCATCACTTTTTTATCAATTTCTGATTCTCCAAGATATTAGCTCTATTCACAGAAAAGTTATACCTGCCATCCTCTCTGTATCCAATATCCGAATACCATTGACTTCTACATTTACTGGTAGGACAAGGTATAGAAAAGGTTTACCATCATATACCAACAAATAATATACTCAAACAAAAATATTTTTTAATCTTAATTCTTTTAATAAAATTCATCCTGCTCCGTGACCCATTACAAAGGCTTGGGATAAAGATCAGAAGATACTAGTGACTTTGACACCAGAAAATGTGTCATGGGCATTTCATCCTGGACTAAGCATCCGATGCTAACAAGGAACTCAAAGGGAAGAGGTGGAACCCAACACATCTCAGAAGAAATTGGCAAAACCATTCAGGGAGGCAGAGACCCAGCAAGATGAGGAAAACCTCCAGAAATGCCACAGAAAACCACATATGGGGCAGAAGATGAGAGGCTGTCCTCCTTACAGCCTCCCCTACACTTAGCTTTCATCGTGGGAAGAGATATGGAAACAATCTTGATAGGAAATTTGAAATCCAAGTTGCCTATCAGGAGCTTTGGTGACTATTATTTGACACAATTAACTATTTTTCTCAAGAATAAGATGAGGTTGTGTAAAACTGCAGTCCCCAACCCCCAAGCCACTGACCTGTGCTGGTTTGCTCGGTGGCCTATTAGTAACTTGCTGCACAGTGGGAGGTGAGCAATGCCACATTGAGGAAGTTTCCTAGGTCTGCACACGGCTGCTCCCCATCACTCACTTCACCACCTGAGTTCCACCTCTAATCAGATCACTAGAGGCATTAGATTGTCATAGGAATGGGAACCTACTGCAAACTGCCCATGTGAGGGGTCTAGACGTGTGCTCCTTATAAGACTCTAACGCCTGATAATCAGGTGGAGTTGAGGGGGCTGATGCTGTGACTGGGGAGTGGTTGCAGATACAGATTATCATTAGCAGAGAGGTTTGACTGCAGACAGACCATAATCAATTGATTGTTGCAGACTCATATCAAAACTGCCTCCCTCCATCCCAGTTGGTATAAAAACTTTCATGAACCATGTCTTAGGCAATTTCTTCTATTACGATGACGTCTTGCTCTATTTTTGTTGCCCTTGTTAAAATTCCCCTTTCATGCCTACTTGCTTCTCTCTTTCCATAGCCCAACAGCAATGAAAATCAAGTCAGCCTAGTAAAGAAATTCAAAGTTGCAGGATGCAGAGACAGGAGAGGCAATGATTATTCTTACTCATCTTGCTAGAGACTTGCCAACGTCAAACACCTCAACGAATGATGATGTTCTTTCAAATCCAAAGGAGTTCCCAAATCCACGTGTCCCTGGTGCCAAAAAGGTAAGGGACCATCGAGATAAAATATTAAGAAAGTGGCCAGGCGCAGTGGTTTACACATGTAATCATAACAGTCTGAGAGGTCAAAGTGGGTGGATTGCTTGAGCTCAGGAGTTTGAGATCCTGAGCAAAAGCAAGACCCTGTCTCCACTAAAAAATAGAAGAACTAGTGGCCCATTGTGGTGGGCAACTGTAGTCCCAGTTATTTGGGAGGCTGAGGCAGGAGAATCTCTTGAGCCCCAGAGTTTAAGGCTGTGAGCTATGACACCACGGTACTCTACCCAGGGTGACAGATCAAGGCACTCGCTCAAAAAAAAAAAAAAAAAAGTGAAATAAAATTAAATTAGAAAACAAAGAAAGTTACAATTTTTTGAATGTAACACTCAAATGTGTTTCCAATAAATCTGTGGGTTTTTTTTTTTTTCATCTGCCTGGCTGTTAATTAGGACTCTTCAGGAAAGAAAAACAAATATGACTTTGGGTCCGTAACTACTAACAGAATTCTAGAGAAGGAGAAAGACCAACAAGTGTTGTCAACTTTAGCACAAATCCGACATTATCGTTATTGCCATGTGCTGAGTAATTTATAATCAACAGGGATTCAGTTGGCTCACAGTCCTAGAGCCTAGGAAGTCCAAGATCTAGGGACTGACAGCAGGTGAGGGCCTTCCACTTGTGCCATCCCCTGGTCAAAGGTGGAAGGGCAAGAGAGCATGAAAGAGGTGAAGGAAGGGAACAATCTCATCCCTTTTTCAGGATCTCACGCCTGAACTACTAATCCACTCCCCAGATAACAGCAGTCCATTCACAAGGGCAGTACCTTGTTGACTCACCCCACCTCCCAACGCTGTTGCATTAGGGATTGCATTTCCAACACGTGAGCTTTGGGAGACACATTTAAGCCATAGCAATGTGTAAAGAAAAGGTGTGAGCAGCTATAAAAATTATTTTTTCCAGGATAACAGAAAATAAAACTATTTGATCAAAGACTCATACGTCAAATACATTTTTGTCATCTACTACCAATTTCAGCAAGCCAAAAATAAAAGTAATGAACTCTCCAAGTAAATAAATTAGTTCCAATAACACCCTGTAGTCACACCCTATTTTGAAGCAAAGATAACTGATGTATCACCTACGAATATAAAAAAGGGGAAGAGAAAGGTTCTTAATATTGGTTTTCCCTAGTTTAAAATACATGTGGAGAGAGCACAACATTGGAAACACCGTCCGGCCGAATCAGAAGACTTTGTTGTTCGTTCATGTTCTTTACTCAAACATTACAAGGACACAGTCTGGAAGTTTAATTAAGGAGCTTCTCATTGTGGGATAGCTGTCTTAGTTGGATGTGAAATCTCACCTAATTCTCAACATTGTTCCACAATAAATATTTCATAGGAAGCCATGCAGAGATGGAACGTATTCAACTCAGAGGAAGATGGAGCACACCACGCCAATAGTTCAGCCAAATTACTACATTTTGCAACTGGAGGCAACAGATTTATAAAGGAACTGACAGAAAAAAATTGAACCACTTCATAGAGAGCACTCAGTCTGGGAAATAATCCATCCACAGGCTTACAAATTATTTTCACTTAAGTACATATAACATGTATTTTAGTTTAAACATGCATAAACATTTCATTTAAACATATCTTACATTTAAACACAGATAAATGCATATAACATTAAAGGAGGAAAATTTTTGATACCGGAATTTTAGGTTCTTGGTCTTGGTAACTTGAAGAATAAATCCGCCGACCACAGATCAGTGGTAAGACAGAATTTATTTACAGGAAAGAATACAAAAAAACACTAAAGCTCCTTGTAGAGAGACAGAACTCAAGTGGGGTGAGAAAAGCTCTCTCCGTTTCTCTCCCGGTAGTTCTGCGTCTCCGCCTTAGGCTCTTAGTCTCCGGGTATATGTAGGCGCATGGGTTCCTTGGCCAGGAAAGGAATGAACACAGTCCCTTCCTCCGAGCAAGGTGAATGAATGTATCCATGAATGAACATAGTTCCTTCCGCAAGGCAAGGTGAATGAATGTATCCATGAATGAACACAGTTCCTTCCGCCGGGCAGGGTGAATGAATGTATCGGTGAATGAATGTTATCAGTGAATGGACACAGTTCCTTCTGCCGGGGCAAGGTGAATGAATGTATCCATGAATGGACAGAGTCCATTCATGGAATTGAGTCCTAGGAAATTAACATGTAATTGACCTAGGCATCGGAAATGGAGGTTACGTCTTTAGTCGTAAGTGTAAACTGAAGGAGACACCAAGGCGCCGGTGTCTCCTCGGCAGTTGTCCGGCCTGTCTGGCTATTGGAGCCTCCGGTGGGGGGGTTGGAGGTCCCCCTCCTTGCCTATCATACAGCACGCTGGTTCCTCAGCCGCGCTGCCACCGCACCGAAACCGCCAACGTGGAGGCGGCAGGTCTGCCAGCTCCACTGAGCTGGCCCCGGGGCGCCAAATGTCCTGCATCATTTTAAATCCAAGTAACGGAAACTGGAGGAAGGTGATTTTTGAAACAAGGGCTACAGCTGTCATACCCAGACACACATATAGGGTCTGAAAACAGTTGTCTTATCCATCAGTCTGTACTGTGACTCAGTTGTCTAATCTGCAGGTCTGTAGTGCGAATCAAACCAGAGAAACCCTCCCTTCCGTCAGGGATTAACATGCTTTTCGTGAGACTTCCACCACTTTTCAAATCGTTGGAAGGGCTGGTATCATCTGTTGCTCTCAATCTTGCACCGTTGCTCATTGAGAAACTTGAAGAAGATAAGGATTCAAGGTTTCATCACATTTCCAGAGGCTCTAGTTATTAATAACAAAAAAAGCAAACCTGCACATAAATTAATAAATAATTAAAGGAAGGTTCTTGAAGTACCTTCTTCTGAGTATCCTTCCGTTTAATTTCTCTTTTAAATACTGGCACAGTAAGGGAGCCTCTGTCTTTAAAGCAGTCCTGCTTTCAATCATTTATAAAGCAAAGCTAGCTTTCTGTATGTGGGACTTCCACTCCTGGAATTCCCTGAACCAAGAAAAACATAAATAAACATCAATTACAAAACCCACTATGAGGTTTTTAAATGATTGGAGCCTCTCCTTTTCCTTATAGCTTTCTATCTCTCATCTCTTTGCCCTTCCTCTTTACAGCTTCTCCATAAAAAGAGATTAAGTCTCATCTCTTGGGGCCATTATTTTTTCTGATGACAAAAGAATGAGACAGCCGCATCCAACTTTCTTCCCGCTCTGTCCCCCCACCTCCTTTTTGTTCATACCCCATGAGGGACTGAATTGTCTAACATGGGTCAGATATGAATATTCTAAAGGAAGATTTATGGGGAGTCGTCTCCTTCAGCTTAAAATTTCTCAGCTACAGACATTCTGGCAGTCTTGTGAGATAAAACAGCTTCGATTGATTTAAATTGGAATCTTTCTCTTTCCTTCCTGTAAAAAAGAAAAAAAAAACAAAACACCGAATTCAAGTGACATTTCACTAATAGTGATCATGTCATTCAGTGAATAGTTAAACCTTTGTAAGAGACTAACACCATTCTTAATTTAAATACTGATTTGTTCAGTAGCATGCACACATATTTTACCTACATTAAAAGATTTAATACTTTTTGAGACATCAAAGTAACATAAAGGAAAATTAAGCTTAATAATTACAATAGTTAACATGTAGTTAAAGAAGGCAGTATAGGACACTTTTCTAAGAACTTCACCTAACTCATCTAATATAAGCTACAGTCCTGTGAGATGAATATTATTATCCATTCAACACACAAGAACACTGACAGAGGGTGAGGTTATTCACCGAAGACCCACAAACTGGGGTTAGCAAAGCCAGAGCCGGAGCCCTGGCAAACTGTCCCCAAAGTCTGTGCTCTTAATGAAATGAGGAAATGAATAATCAATCATCTTTGAGGGTGAATAATTGAAAGAGTGAGAGAGATGGGTGGTGCCTGTGGTTCAAAGGAGTAGGGTGCTAGCCCCATATACCGGAGGTGGTGGGTTCAAGCCCAGCCCCTGCCCAAAACTGCAAAAACAGTGAGAGATATACAAGGGCCTACTTTTGATTACTGGAGAAGAGATAGCAAAAGGAAAATACCAAGCAGTGCACCACTGTCTCCTCAAATCTCTTCTAGACCAAGTGGAGCATGATGGAGCATGGGAGGCACTGGAGATTCCAGAATCCAGGGATAAATACAGGATGGAGAGTGGAGCAAGCCAGGTAGTTTCCTGTGGAAGAAGAGCTTAGGAAGAGAGGTGCCCATTAGAGCTGAGAGTCCATCCGTAGACAGTGGACCCTAGGCTAGGAGAACTGGAAGATTCTAGAGAGGAAAAAGAATGTAACACCTGGGAAACTTCAAAATGTACCGTAAAGTGTGAGGCCTTTTCCACTGGACAAGGATGAGGAAAGGTGGTAGTAAGTGGAAGGACCAGCTTCTTCTGTGCTCTTGATGACTCACAACTACCAAGATTCAGCCTCAACTATTTCCAGAGCATTCAAACTAGCCAGCTTCTCAATCTGCTGGTCTCAACCTCAGCCAGAGCCTTCCTACTCAAATGCAAATCTGAGCGTGTGACTTGTCTGTGCCAAGTCTTCCAGTGGTTTCCCATACAAGGGAACAAAATCTGAACCCTTCCCCTCCGGCCCTCACTCACTTTGCTCCAGCCTCACTGCCCCCCTGGGGCTCCACACATGTGTTAAGTAAACCATCCGCCTCAGGCCCTTGGCACGTTCTGTGGCTCTGATCCGGAATTCTATTGCCTATGATAGCAATGCTCACTGCTATCCATAAAGAAGAATCTTTATGGTCTCTGCTCAGACACCCCTCACACTGGGGGCTTCCTCACAGGTCCTATCTCTTCTGCCTCTGTAGGTTCCTCAGAACCCCCATCACCACCTGGTCTATTACATTTTATTTCCTTTCGTCATCTGTCACCACTAAAATGCAAATGTCACAATGAACAGGCACTTTCGGTTCTTCATTGCAGCTCCCCAAGCTCTTAGAATAGCACCAGGAACACAGCAGGCCTTCAATAATAAATATTGTCTGAACATTGCATCGGACATTACTGAGACTGTCTAATTATACTCAGTGGGACTGAAAGGTAGAAAAGGCATTATTATACACAGGTCATTAAGAAACTTCCAAGATACACAAAAATCAGAAAATGTAAAATTAACACAGATGGAAACAAACGAAGCTCTCCCAATGACACTGAAAAGCCTAGCAAATCAGAACTTGCACCAGTACATCAGAAAGGACGCTGTCGACTGTGTTTCTTGGAAGTGAAATGATGGCCTACGACACAGTCTGCCTCAAAACTTTCAAAGGGAGCCACTTATTAGTATAAAAGAACTGAGTGCTCTTAGGCAGAATTCAATCCTCAGCTGTTTTGTTTTATATGCACAGCAATATTTCAACAATATAAACCAATATTTAAATATCAAGAGAGTTCATACAAAAACCCAGAATTTGGATTTTTTTGTTTGCATAGGTCTTTGTTTGTTTATGATGTCTCACTGTGTCCATGTGTACAGTGCCATGGCATCATGATAGCTCACAACAACCTCCAACTCCTGGGTTTGAGCAATCCTTCTGTTTCAGCCTCCCTGGTAGCTGGGACTACAGATGCCCACCACATGCCCTGGCTAGTTTTTCTATTTTTAGTAGAGATGGGGTCTCACTCTTTCTCAGAATGGTCTTGAACTCCTGAGCTCCAGGGATCCTCCCACTTCAGCCTCCCAGAGTGCTAGGAATACAGGAAGAGCCACAGCGCCTGACCTGGAACTTGCCTTCTTTTCCAAATGAAAAGATTTGGCATCACTGGACCTGTATTCCTGTGTTTCTGTAACTGGCCGCATTTGAGCAGCAACTGCCCTTTTAAGGCCATGCCTGCCATCTCCAGTTTACACACACACCCGCAACCCTCGCCCTGCACCAAGGCCAGAGCACACTGTCACTTATCATCGTTATTGCTTTGTGGTAGAAATTAAGGTGGAGAAATAATTCTCTGTACATCTCTGTCAATGGCAAGAAAACAAAAGACTGAGAGAGCCACATGATTCAAGAAAAATGGAAGAAAGCATATTTCTTTGTAGAAGTGGAGACATTTCTCTGTGTTTAAAATGCCAACGGTGGGCCACCTGTGTCATATATAAGATCTGTCTGGCTTCTGTTATCACTTAAATTTGCCAGGATCGAGCCTCATACAATCCAAGCAAGACAAAAGAGAATGGCAACAGCTGGGGCTGGGTGACCTCTTGGTGGGTGGACTCCAGGGGCTTTAGAATGAAGGAATGTTGGCTGAATGCATG
Organism: Perodicticus potto; assembly: GCA_963574655.1. Taxonomy (NCBI): domain Eukaryota; kingdom Metazoa; phylum Chordata; class Mammalia; order Primates; family Lorisidae; genus Perodicticus; species Perodicticus potto. The sequence goes on from CAUYRH010132674.1 coordinate 13,527, forward strand.
TGGCCACTCTGCTTTTACATTCACATTCTGTTCATTATTTTTTCTACCTTAATTTCCTAGAAAAGTTTCCTTGGAAGAAACTCTACATCTCAGTTGAACAGCAGGAAAACAAAACTCCAATATTGAGACTAAGTGTCTTGAACAATGTAAATGTTATACACCTATTAACTTAATCTTCCCAACTAACATACACAATAGAATTATTAGTCCATTTAATAGATAGGAAAATTGAGGCACAGATAGAAAAAATAACTTATTAAAGGCATGAGAGCTAGTAAATGGTAGAGCCAGGATTTAAAGCCAGGCCTGGCTGGCTCTGAAATTCATTCTCATAATCCAAGTTCACTGCAGCACATCAGGGACTCGCAGCCTCAGCACTGTGTGGGCAGGAGGTGAGGAGGTGGATGGGTTTTGGAGATGCCCTGCGTGTTGTAGGATGCTCAGCAGCATCCTGGTCTCTACCTACTGATCGTCAGTAGTGCTCTAGACCCCTACTCATTATGACCACCTAAAATTTTTCTGAACATAGGTGAATATTCCCTGGGGTTGAGGACCTGTGCACTAAGGGAAATCTGAGGTTTACTCACTCCTTCTTGGCCAACTTACTTACAAGACTCAGAGAGCCAAAATAAAAGGTGGAAACAACCTTTTGAACTTAAAAATTTAGGTGTAAAATTTAGGTGTGGCAGTGGTGCCTGTGGTCTCAGCTACTCAGAAGACTGAGGCTGGAGGATTCCTTGAGCATAGGAGTTCAAGTCCAGCATGGGTAACACAGTGAGATCTCATCTCAAAAAATAAAAGTGTAAAAATTTAGGTACAGCATTAAACTGGGGCTACACAGTCAAAGAATGTACTGAGAGGGAGAGAAAGAGAGAGAGGTATGGGTAGGAGTGATTGTCAATTTATTCTCATCCTGACTTTCCTCCTCTCCAGCCATCATGGTATAATTTGAGGCAAATCTTAGTTGATTTCAGCATGAGGCACAGACAAAGATGACTTGGAAGGTTAATAGAACTAGAAAAGATAAAAATACTAAAATAGCTTAGCAAGGCATTCATCATCTACATGGGTTTTATAGCCTATGTATTAACCAAAAAACTGGCTGGGTTGATTTTTTCAATAGAATTAAAGCATGCATTTTAAATTTTCACTTTGAAGACTAAACATGTTTCTCTGACATCAAAGCACTCATAAACTGAATAACATAAGAGCAAAATGATAATATTTCCTGTCTAGCTTTACTTTGGTGCCATTGTGGCTCTCACTAAATGCCTCCACCCTGAAAAGTAATTGTACAGTGACCTTCGCTATAGAGTGAGTGCGCCATGTCTTGGAAGGATTTGGTTAAGTAACATCTCAAGGTAATAAATGTTATTTCAGCTTGATTGAACAATGGTAGCTTCTGGCTTTAGTATTAGAAGATTTAGATTCAATATACAGAGGGTGCCAAAAATGTGTACACATTCTAAGAAAGGACAGAACTGCATTGATCTGTAATGCTCAGTGTAGACTCATGACTTTTGCCAGCTTGCAGGCTGTATCTCTTGTATCTCTGTTAAATGCAGTAGTCAAGGTGACTACAGTCTTACATTTTGATACATTGTTTTCCTTTCTTCAAATGTGTATACATTCTTGGCACACTTTGTATTTATTTAATATGAAAAAAATAAATATTTGTTGAAATACCTGAAGTAAATTTATAGCTATAAACTAAGAATAAAACAATCAATGGGGAATATGTGAAATATAGCTAACATGCAAATATATGTATATTTTGAGTGTGCCTTCCCTTTACTGAGAGAAGAATAGTATCTGTGCGGTTTAGCAAAAGAATTTTTTTTTTTTTTGGACAGGTAACCTATGTGCAAAAATAGTCTTTTTAACAGGAAGGCACAGTGACTTAGAGAAGAGCCTTGCTTACAAGGGTAACAGAGACCATCTCTAACTAGTTTTTACCGTTAAGGAAATTTATTAGATTTTCAAGTGCCACACAAAATCCAAGGCTATTGTTAATAAGCAGAATTCAGGAAAATAGGTACAGGAGTAATCTTAGGATCTTAATAGTAGGGATTTGACCCTCCTCTGGAGTTGTGTCATTCACACAGTTTGGCCCTGAATTCCCAGGTCTGAGGCCCTTGTTGGTCCGTCTGAGGTTAGATTTCTTTCTTTCTTTTTTTTAAAGATTAATATGTGGGTACACATGTTGAGGTCACAGTGTTTTCATTTCTAAGTTCAAGTTCAAGTTGAGCCCTTCACCCAAAAGGTGTGTTGAACACCCTCACATTGTGCACAGCAGATGAGATCCCTACAATCACACCCCCTCCTCCCTATCCCCTCTACCTGCCCTAGGTTAGGTTCTAATCTCTAATGAAATCATCTGTATCCAAGAGCTTGGAATCCCCTGGCAGAAAGGTAGCTATGTGGTTCTCATATATTGCTAGGAAAGAGGACTTTTCTCAATGATTAAAGTCTAAATAGACAGTCCAACAGATATTCGGGATTATGATTTTGAGATAGAGGAAAACATACATGTAATATGAAGATAAATAAGAATTCAGAAATCACAAGATTTCGGGATAGCAGGAAAGACCGTGATCTCTGAAATAAACCTGCCTGGGTTCAAATGCCAGCTTTGCCATACACTGTGTAAGTCACGTGACCCTTCTATGACTCAGTTTCTCCACCTATAAGAGGAAGCCAATAATATCTGACTTTTAGAGTTGCTGTAAGAATTAAATAAGTTAAAATACTTTATTTATTTATTTTTGAGACCTGGGTTGAATGCCACAGCATCATAGCTCACAGCAACCTCAAACTCTTGGGCTCAAAGTGATCCTCTTGCCTCAGCCTCCCAAGTAGCTGAGACTATAGGCACATGCCACAAAAACATGGCTAGGTTTTCTATTTTTAGTAGAGATGCGGTCTCATTCTTGCTCAAGTTGGTCTTGAACTCCTGAGCTCAAGCAATATATCCACCTTGGCCTTCCAGAGTGCTAGGATTACAGGCATGAGCCACCACACAGGGCCAACTATTTAGATAGTATCTGGCTGATAGTGAATGCCAGATAAGCACTAGGTAATGCTAGGTAAGATGTTGAAGATGCAACCCAGATGTGGCTGCTGCCTATGTGCAGCCTTCACTAATACTTAGCCCAAACTCTGGGTGTCCCTCCCCAAATTTCAAGCTCCATAATGTATTAGAAAGATAAATGAGTGGGATGGATGGATGGATGCATGGATGGATGGATGATAGATAGACAGATAGACATGCAAAGATATGTATTAAACATCCATGGGAAGACAAAGAAAAAGGTTTACATATATATCAATAAAACTTAATAAGATCCTGTATACCAGGAGTACTATGCAGCCATTAGAAAAGATGAAGACTTTACATCTTTTACATTTACCTGGATGGAGTTGAAACACATTCTTCTTAGTAAAGTATCCCAAGAATGGAAAAAAGAGTATCCAATGTACTACATACTAATATGAAATCAGTATATCAACAATTGCATGCTCATAAGAATAATAAAACATAAATATAGTCTAGTACAGGGGTGGGTGGGAGGGCAATTAAGTGAAAGAGGGAGGCATGAGGAGAGATCTCACCTCCTGTGCACATTGTGAGGGTGTATAACACCCCCCCCAGGTGAGGGGCTGTTTTACAAATGGAACTTTACCATGGAAGTAAGAACAATGTAACCTAAAAATTTGTAACCTCATAGCAATTTGAAATAAAACATAATTATTTATTTATTTATTTATTTTGAGACAGAGCCTCAAGCTGTCACCCTGGATAGAGTGCCGTGGCATCACAGCTCACAGCAACCTCCAATTCCTGGGCTCAAGCGAGTCACTTGCCTCTGCCTCCCAAGTAGCTGGGACTACAGGCGCCCGCCACAACACCCGGCCATTTTTTGGTTGCAGCCATCATTGTTGTTTGGCAGGCCCGGGCTGGATTTGAACCCGCCAGCTCAGGTGTACATGGCTGGCATCTTAGCCTGCTGAGCCACAGGTGCCGAGCCAAAACATAATTTTTTAAAAAACTTAACAATATCCTAACTAGGCAACACTAATCTTTCCTCAATTTTTCTATTGTTCTTTCTTTATTTTCCCCCATGCAGTCTTTGAAGACCCTTCCAATGGCTCTGGCAATTCAGCCTGACTTCTGGTTTTCATCTGTGAGGAAGAGGAAAAAGAAAATTTAGCAGTCGGGGAAACTCACACACCACATGATGGGCTGGTGAGTATCCATACACAGAATAAAACAGGCCCAATCTGATGCTGGGTGCAGAGGGAGAGAAAGAGCAAGAAACTATGGAGGAGGAGAGATCTAGCTGCTTATAAAAACCTAGGGGTTTTTTTATTTTTATTTTTATTTTTTTGCAGTTTTTGGCCAGGGCTAGGTTTGAATCCACCACCTCTGGTATATAAGGCCAGGGCCCTACTCCTTTGAGTCACAGGTGCCGCCCCAAAATCTAGCGTTTTTTTTCATAGTATTATTCCATTTTGATGGCTATGTAAAGCCTAGAGTGGAGAAACCTAGTGAGGATGTTTGGAGGACCACTGTTAGGGAGAGGTTTAGAGCACAGTGGATCCACTGAAATGTGAGGCCTCAGTATTCTGGGGGAAGGCCGGCAAGGGTATAGGTGAGCTCACAAACTTGACCCCTCATTCTGACACTCAGCATCTCAGCAGCTTAAAGTCTAAGTTATTTTATGCCTTTTAATTCCAGTTTTTTCATCTGCAAAATGAGGATAAAAATAACATATACTTCACAGCATTATTTTGAGCATTAAATAATGTAATACACGTACAGTACTTAAAATAATGCTGTGCATCTCAAGAGCAAGCTATTATAATGAGGATTTATTATGATTACAATTGTGTTTGCTAGAACTAAGGTGTGTTTCCATAAGGGAGAAAATATGGCAGGGAAGGGTGGAGCTGGGAGATGGGAAACCTGATACAAAAGCTGTTGAAATTCTAAAGTGATTTTCCAGTGGGCATTTTAATCCAATATTACCAAATTAAGAAATTGTGTACCTGCAAATATTTTTTTTTTCCTTGTGATTGCAACAAATTATAATAAAGTAATAGTTCAGCCAAAAGGATGAAGTGATGAAAGAAAAGTGAATGGAATAGTTCATCCTCTGATAAAATGTGAGGGGGCAGTCCCACCCTCTACCCCTCATGTTAAGGAGCCTCGGGATTCTGCGATTTTGACTTCCAACTGTACACAAAAGCATTCGTGGGGCCCCATGCAGAAGGAGTCAGTTTGTCACCATACATGTCACCTCCCAATTACAGTTGTCAGTCCTGTCCTCATCATTGTTGTGACCTTCTGCCTGGCTCAGTGGAAGAGAGGCTCAGGACATTTATTTAGCAAAAGACTAGATAGCGGCCTGGGTAGTCCACCCTCTTAACCTTCTGAAGAATGTATTTTCAACCATATGTACTGATAATAGAACTGGCGCTCAGAGAGATGCATACTTCTCCAAGATCACACTGAGGAGTAAAAACTAGGTTTTAAGCTCTGACCTTTCTTCCATTGCAATATTTTGCAACACTTTTTTTTTTTTTTGGAAGAAAACAAACAAAAAGGAAAATCTCCTCTTGCTTCCCTTGCAATAAGAAGTTATTAGACTGTCATTTTAGTTTCTGCCAAAATCTTGTACCCAATTCACCTTTCAAAATTCCTTTCCTGCTTGTTTCTTATGCTTGTTTTTTCTCTGGCCCAGTCAGACTACTCTGGCTGAACTCCAGAAATTGGTACGTTTTTCTTTCTCTTGTATTCACTGCCTCAGATGACTTCTCCACCCTACATGTCTTCTATCAAGTTTTTAGTGACCCTCAAACTAGGAGGGATAGTCCCCCTATTCTTAATCACTATAGCATAGTTTTTGTGTCATTATTTGAGCATTTTTAACTTATAAATTAAAAATCAATTGTTAGTGTCTGTATTATCCCTGAAAACATCTTAAGAGGAGGAAAGCATATCTTATACATTTTTATGATGCTGAAGATATATAGTTCCTGCAGCCTCTAATAGATAGTTTGAATGTACAGTATGTTAATGTTCAGTCTGTCCACATGTTCCCAGGTCCCCTGATCCTCAGTGTCAAGAGCGAGTATGGGTGCCCAGTGGAGCCAATGATGGAGTGATCACAGACATGAAGCAGTCTCACACACATTTACAGCAAAGTGAAAGTTCATCTCAGAGGGAGATGTGGGTCATTCCGCTAAGTCTGAACACACACTGCCTTATGTGCTCACCTTTGTGGTGATTGACAGGTTGGATTATATAACAGATTACGTAACAGATTGGGTCTATAACAGTTTCCTTACTATGAATGGGTCTTTCCAGAATTCTTCTTGAAAACTCCACCCACATTGTGCTAATTAGATGGCAATCACCCTCAGGTCAATTAAAGGTCATTAGGAGCTCCTCTGTGTGTGTGAGTGTGTGTGTGTGTGTTCCTGTTCCCTCCAGGGAACAATTTCTCTGGCTGGAATTTGGTTCCTAGCTGCTACTGGAATTTGGTTCACCCGCAGCCACTTCCTTGCCACCTGTCTACCCTCCACCAGACCTAACATTAAGGCACTATTAACTGCGAGAATAAGCACAGGAGATCATTTTCAGAGGTGGCCTGATAGAAGGGTGAAATGCACTTAGAATCATCGAGCTCATTGAGTTATGGCATCATCTTGGTTACAGTACTTTTACCTGCCTAGATCCGGCCTTCTGGGAGGATCTGAAAGTCAAGCCAGCACACTGGATGAGTACACAAATCTAGGAATCCAAGAATGGAAAGAAGAATAGCTCCTCTCGCTAAGACACCTAATGTTCTACTAAAAGTTTACTTATTTAATTAGTTATTTGAGAGAAAGTCTCACTTTGTTGCCTTCAGTCAAATGCTGGGGTGTCATAACTCACAGAAACCTCAAAACTCCTGGGCTCAAGCGATTCTTTTGCCTCAGCTTCTCAAGTAGCTGAGACTACAGGCACCCACCACAATGCCTGGCTATTTTTTAGAGACAGGGTCTCACTCTTGCCCAGGCTGGTCTCGAACACCTGAGCTCAAGCAATCCATCTACCTTGGCCTCCTAGAGTTCTAAGATTACTGGTATGAGCCACCGCAGCTGGTCTTCTAAAAGTTTTGTCTTCCCATCTTCAAAATTTAGGGCTCTGCATGTTTGGACATAATTTAAAAAACAGAGACGGTGGTAGAGCAAAGGTTTCACTGACCTGGAAGTTAAGACTAATCACCTGACTGCTTGGGGCTTCTAGGGTACTGACCCAACAGTCAAAATATAGAGTTTATGTCTGGCTGTCTGACTAATTGTGGTTATTAAGGAGAAACAGAGTTATTATTACACAGTAGGGGGGGTGGAAATGACTAAAGCCTAGAGGATTCTCTAGGGAATCTCAGTAGCCCCATGTCCCACACACAACACAGAAAACAAGTGAAAACACTAGCAGCACAGAACCAATGGAATTAGACCCCTAACCAACTGCAGTGCCAGCTGAGAACAAAGAGAAAATTAAATGACCAGTGGAGGAAAAAAGTTACAAATTGCAATCATAGCTTCACAGCCAGTTGAAAAAAATGAGAACTGGCTCATTTTTGTGTATATATTTATGTGCAACACTGTTTCCTTCTTTCTTCAGCAACTCACTTTCTATCTAATATCACATGTGTTAATAGTGGTTAACCCTATAACTCAGTATGCCCATTAAAGGGTAAGAAAAGGACTATGACTTCACCAGGAGAATGATAAAATCACTCGATTCACAAAGCAGCATTGCACAACTTGGGTTCTCCACATTGTGAGGGGAGGATGTGTTTGGTTGTCGTCAGAAGAGCTCCATCGTGCAAGACAGACTCCTGGTCTTTATCATAATCTAAATAGCATAAGATAAAGGGTGGTATTGAGCTAAGCTGACAATGTGGTGGGCTGTGACTCGTGGTCAGCCATCAGTCTTTCAGTAGAGCCCCCATGGAATGGTCGGCAAATGCCTTTCGCAGACTTCCAGCTGCAGGTAGCTTCCCTGAGCCAGGATCCTTGCTGTCTGCTGTGAAATCCATCACCACATTTGCATTGAGTCCATATGTCCATGAGCTGCTTCCAGCTGATGACTGAGTATGGCAAGAATCCAAAGTAGAAGCTTTCTGGGAGGGCTGTGTTTCCTCTAATGACTACCTTTGACTTAAAGACTCCCTGATGCCTCAGTGAACCTCCCCTGGACTTTCCACCTCTTCCTTTACCATTCATCAGAACAGCATCTTAATCCGATGGCTCTCCTGGCCTTCCTTACAATCCTTGCTATTTTCTCTTACAGGAATTTCTCCAAATCAAAACGGTGTGTTTAGCTTCATCATGGAGACCACTGCTTCGAGGACCTGCACTAACCCATCCATTCTAAGATCTTCCCTATAATGCAGCGTAGAAACCAGGAGCAACACATTCTTTCTTTTTTTTTTTTTTTTTTTTTTAGAGACAGAGTCTTACTTTATCACCCTCGGTAGAGCGATGTGGTGTCACAGATCACAGCAACCTCCAATTTCTGGGCTTAAGTGATTCTCTTGCCTCAGCCTCCCGCCTCTCCAGTAGCTGGGACTACAGGCACCTGCCACAACACCCGGCCATTTTTTTGTTGCAGTTTGGCCAGGGCTGGATTCGAACCTGCCACTCCTGGTATATGGGGCCGGCACCCTACCCACTGAGCCATAGGTCCACCCAGGAGCAACACTTTCAAGGTACCCTTTTCCTATAGGGTTCTGGGGGAAAGTTTACCTACAAAAGGGACTTGCATGGTGCTTTCTGGGCAGAATGGAGAGAGGTCGTCACACTCCGGAGGCCTCTGTGAGCAAACACACTGGCTTCACAGACTTCTCTGCAAGCAAGTTCTTTAATGCAGTAAACTGGGGAATTGGAGGGATCTTTCCCAAAGACTTAAAATTTGCAGCAATTTATCACAGTACTTTTTAAAACCAACTAATTTGGTGTTTCAGGGACTGGGAAGAATATTTACAAATACTTATCACATCTTTGTTTCCTCAGAAAACATAGTAACTTATTGACTTATCAGGAGCCCTGATCATACAAAATAGAGGGAGAAAAATTCATTTTAAAAAGTATGTTTATATCCTTAGAGACTTAAACCAATGCTATTTACATAAATTATTTATGTCCATAAGAGCAAATAAAGTTTAAAAATAAAAGGATAAAATTGGTAGTTGGAATTGAACTTACTATAGACTTCCAGAGAACACCATATGTAAGTCCTGATGAAACAATTTTACTCTGATTTATCTGTCTTGAGGCAGCAGTGCAAGATCAGCAAATGAAGGAACGAGTCCACTTTTGATGATTTATCAAACAAGCATTTGTCCCTGTGATGTAAGACAAGCTAGTCCCCACTTTGAGATGAGTCATTTTATTCCATACCAAAAAAATGCTATTTCATTACTAATCACTGAAAAATGTAATGTCTGAGACAAGAACGATACTCTTGGCTATGTTGAAAATCTAAACAAGCCAAAAGTCACCCTTGGAAACTTTCATTGCTGGTAAATGGATTTCTGTTTGGTGCTTCATTTTTTTCCTTTCCAACTGAAACGTTAAGAAATGTTCCCAAAAATCTGGCCTATTTGTCTACAAACATCCCAGTGGGGGCTCGGCGCCTGTGGCTTAACGGGCTAAGGTGCCAGCCACGTACACCTGAGCTGGCGGGTTCGAATCCAGCCCGGGCCCGCCAAACAACAATGATGGCTGCAACCAAAAAATGGCTGGGTGTTGTGACAGGCACCTGTATTCCCAGCTACTTGGGAGGTGGAGGCAGGAGACTCGCTCAAGCCCAGGAGTTGGAGGTTGCTGTGAGCTGTGATGTCACTGCACTCTATCCAGGGTGACAGCTTGAGGCTCTGTATCAAAAAAAAAAAAAAAAAAAATCCCAGTGGGTATAGACCATTCTGTGGAACTTGACCTCAGAAAAATGTTCCTTTTTCTTTTTTCTTTTTTTTTTTTTGCTTTTAACTTTTCACTTTAAAATAGGCAAATGACACAAATATGAGAGTCCTTATTTCACAAAAGCAATCAATGTAACCTGGTTCTGTGTACCCTCAACAAATCCCCAACAATAAAAAAGAAATAAGTTAATTAAAATAAAATAAAAATAAAATGGGCAAATGATACAAGAAAGTTGTAAAACTTAGGACCTAACCAGGTTGGTGAATCATATAGTCCTGGGCATCTACTACTTCTGGATGACTAAAGCCAGGACTCCCAGCCCCTCGAACTCAGACAGGCTTTATTTCCACCCTCCAGGATAGGAAACCAAAGGCATCGTTCCTCCCCTGGGGATGCTGCAGGTTAGTGCCTCCACCGGGGCTGTACAGATTTACAAGCATATGACTTCTGCCTCGTGTAACTCACCTGTTTGCCTGGTACAAAACCCAAGCTGCTTAACTGCTTATAGGATGTTATAAATGCAATCAGATGGTGATGCCTATTGTGGCTATAGTTCCAGAGATGGGATCTGCTGGTACGAGTCAGCACAGCTGCTGGCACTTCAGACATGCAGATTAACTGATCAAATGCTTTCTGTTCAGTCCTCATCAGCAGGGATGACCCAAAGCAGTCTGTCTTTAGGAGTCAGAGACAGTAATTTGCCTTTACCACGTAAGCTCCAAACTCATGAACTCTTCAGTTCCTCGTATGGAGGACATTAAAAAATCTGGATATTTCATGCGAGACCGTACTGGTTCATTGACATTACAAACAATTTTTCTAATTCTTCCCAGTTATTTCTTGCTATTACACTAAATGCCTGTATAACACACATTCCTGCCAGAGGAGCCTGCTGCATTCCTGAGCTTCTTGTGGCCGCTGGTAGGAGCAGACATGTCCCAAATTCACTTCTGTAATGGAAAACAGGCCTCTGCCCCTGTGCCACCCACCCAACACCAAGAGGCTCACAACTCAAAGCTGTGGGAATGAGGGAAGTCAGCGATGTCCTCAAGTCCAGTAGATTCACTGGGATGCCTCCTAACCAGTCATGCCAGTCAATAGGAAGCTGGGGCAATTCAATTAAATCAGGACCACCACAGAGCCAGTCACTAAAAACATTACATTCTTTCCCCTCATCTGGGAAAGAACATCATCCACAGGCAGCATAGACAGAGAGCAAAAGGGTCATGGAACTAATAACAGAAAAAGAAAATTTTGTTTTTCAATTTAGGACTTAAGAGCAGCTACAGAAGTGAGGACTGTTGCATCTGTGTTTCATCTCAATTATTGCTTTTGACTCCCTTTCCCATTTTTACATAATGCAGATTGTATCGGTGAAGGTTAAAATTCTGGGCATAAAGTGGAAATACAGCTGAAATTACACTACTACAGGTTAAAAGATTAACTTAGTCATGTTAAAAATTTAGATTTTATTTGAACAGACAGTCGTTCATGAATCAGACAGCTCCAGGCTGCAAACACCCAGGGCACCACCCACAGGGTGAGCAGAAGGCTTTTATAGGGTGAATACAGAAGCAAGGCAAAGAGAAAATTTGTTTGGTTCAAGTGGAACAGTCTCTTATGGGAAGCATCTCAGTGCAAAGTCCTGAGTTGGAAGTTGGTAGTTTTTTGTTAAGTTTTGTTTTACAGCTTACATTGATTGGGTTCTGTTTTGCTTACATGGGAACCTAGGGTACTGAAGCCTCCTCTGTCTAATGATACCCCCAATTAATTATTTTAACATATGATACTTAATGGGTCTTTGTCCATTCTGTGAGAGACCCTGAGGGGCAAAATAGATGAACTGTGCTATGTGACCTCAGTTTACCTTTCCATTCATCCCTGCCAATTTCATCTTCCTTCCTTCTTGCCCAGGAACACTAAACTCTATAGATGGCCTGAACTCTCTTGCCTGTGACTGGGGTCAGCCAATCACAGGCCATCACAAGAAATATAGAACAGGAGATATATGTCCCTGGGTCTTTTCCTGTCAGACCAGGGTTTGGCAAAAGCTGCATTCTTCATTCAAGTCCTGCATCACCCCCAGCCCTATTCTGCATTGATAACCCTCCCCCAGGTTTGATAACCACTTCTTCTGTCCTCCTTCAGGTGGGGTGATGACTACTTCATCTATAACAACTACTTTATCAGCCCCTAAGGGTTTTCATTAACCCCCCAACATCTTTGCAAATAGTTCTTTCCTTAAATTATCTTCATTTATACCTTTTGAATGTGCCATTTATTTCCTGCTGTGACTCTGACTAGAACAAATATCCTCTTTATCCACCCTGGAATTCCCTGTTTCTTGTTAGTTCTCATTCTCTCTTCTCCCTAAGGTTTACTTAGGCTTTTTCTCTTGGCCAGAAGAAGATTATTCTCCAAATCATACTGTTAAGTACAATATATATATATATATATATATATCTTCCCTACCTTCAAACTCAATGTGCACAGAGAGTATATCCATTTTAACTATCCTGGAAACCCTAACACCTCCCACAGACTTTGACATAAAAGAGGTACTCAATTAATATCTGGAATAAACAATTCCATGTTCCCATCTGCTTTTTTCAGAAATTGTCACCTTACAAAAAATTTTTTTAATAAAAGGGTTTTGTATAAGGAAAGTGTTGAAAATTTATTTGTATACTCCATCCACTGTCTATTCAGCCTATGCTCAATTCAACTGAATTTCACCCAGTTTGTCCCTGAGGTGAAAACTTCTCCTATTCCAAAGACTAACTGAGGCTTTTAGGACAAAAGGAGTCCTGACAATTCATGATATACAGCTCAGGATCTAAAGACTCTGGGTTCCCAAATGGAAGCTAAAAAACAACAGATTAATTTCTGGTCTCAGCTCCAATGTGTAAAATGGGAGTTGTCACTTCCATCCTTACATCATTAAAAACTGAACAAAGTAGCAGCTGGGCATGGTGACTCACACCTGTAATCCTACCACTCTGGACAGCCAAGGGGAGAGGATCACTTGAGCTCAGGAGATGAAACCAGCCTGAGCATGATTGAAACACCCATCTCTACTAAAAATAAAAAAAAACTAGATGGGCCTCTGGTGGGCATCTGTAGATCTAGCCAGTCAGGAGGTTGAGGCAGAAGGATCCCTTGAGCCCAGGAGTTTAAGGTTGCTGTGAGCTATGATACTATGGCACTCTACCCAGGGTGACAGAGCAAGACTCTGACTTGATAAATAAATATATAAATAAAAAATAGTGAAGCAAACTAAAAAGCAATGATTTTCCTTGGACCTAGCACACAGCTGAGTTTGCCAGACAAACTTACAGCCCCAAATCTGGAGAAATAGCACTTTGGAGACTCACAGTGGAGACCTATTTGCCTAAAGAAGAGGTTACTGGGGCCAAATAGGAGGAACAGTAAAAGCAAGAAACTCCTGGGACCTGCAGTTTTCAGAGAGGCTATGGGTTTTACCTCCAGGAGCTTGGTACAACAGTTTCTCACAGTGAAGAGTCAAGAAAGATTTTCTTGCACTGTGAAAGCAAAAGTTATTATTTTGAAATACTATGCACCTGAGGAGTATTCTCATAACTATTCTCCAGGGAAAAGGACTTCCCCCAAACTTTCATTTTACATGAGGAAAGGCATTGTTTTTACTATAGGCTTTCTCATTTGCTTTATCACCTGAGGGGCCAATGAAGCAATGACAATGGGGAGGTACTTATGAAGATCACAGCCAAGATAATTCAGATCCATTGAAAGCTGGTGTTAAATCTTAAGATCATAGAACACTTTTTCTCCCATACTTACCACCACACCCATTCATGATTATAAAAAAAAATCAATCAACCAATCTCTCTGTAAACTAGGAAGGGAGAAGAACTTCCTTAACTAGACAAAGAACAGCCACATAAACCCCACAACCAGCGTCACACGTAATGATGAGGTATTGGCAATGATGTCCTCTCTCACTATTCTATTCAACATAGCACTGTAAGGCCCAGTTACTTCAATCAAACAAAAAAAGGAAGTAAAAATACAAAGTTTGGCAAGGAAGAAATAAAATTCTTATTTTTCCCAGGTCACAGGATTATCTATGCCCAAACAATTGACAAGAATTTTCCTGGAACTAATAAGCAAGTGAAGCGGGTCACAGGAAAAAATGTTAAAGCACTAAACTCAATAGCTCTGTTTCACCAAGATAAAATTAGAATTTGCGAGGGAGGGGCAAGATGGCTGACTGGAAGCAGCTTCCAACAGAGGCTCCTGTCCAAAAGGAAAGACAACCTTCAGAAACTGCCCAATTGAGCTGAAGACTGGGAGCCCAGCTGAAAGGGAGAAGTGATGGCCGCAGGTCACATCTGAGGCAAGCTGCGATGTCCAGAAACCAAGCCTCAGGCAGAAAAACTGAACTCAAGTTTTCTGCCATTCTGAACTTCTAGGACACTCTTCCTCCCTTCCCTGATGCACCAGAAGCCTGACCTCTGCTGAGACTGAGGGAGGAGGACTTGAGCAGTGCCCACTCTCCCTATCTGCTCCAGGGCCCCACCAGATAAGAGACTCAGGGCCCCACTGAGCCCCAGCCAGCTCCCAGGCCAAGGATGCTGCTGGGACCCCCACACAGTTCCGATCCGTGCCCCTCTGGGCCTCGGCCTGCCACCTACTGCAGCCAGGAACTCCGCTGGGACCCCTGCCGGGCCTTGGCCCATGCCACCAGTGGCCAGGAACTCCACTGGGACTTCCCTGCCCCCTGCTTTGCATCCTGCTGGGCCTTAGCCAGCCACCAGTAGTGGCCAGGAAGTCCACAGGGACTTCCCCGCGTGCCAATCTGTGCCCCACCCATCCTCGGCTCACCGCCCACTGAGACCTCTGCCCGTTTCCCATCCGTGCCCCAGGCCCGCCACCCACAGCAGCCAGGAACTCCACTCCTCTGGGACCTCTGCATAGCCCTGATTGGCACCCCGTGGGGCCTTGACCTGCTGCCAGCAGCAGCCAGGAAGTTCACTGGGACTCCCTCCCAGGGCGATCTGTGCCCTTCCTGGCTTCAGCCTACAGCCAGCCAGGACCCTCACCCAGCTCTGATCCATGCCCCAGGCCCATCGGCCACAGCAGCTAAGAACTCCACACCACCGGGACCTCTGTGCGGCCCCAACTGGCACCCCACTGGGCCTTGACCCGCTGCCAGCAGCAGCCAGGAAGTCCACTGGGACTCCCTCCCAGGGTGATCTGTGCCCTGCCCAGCCTCAGCCTGCCGACCTCTGGGGCCCCCAGTGACTCTGATCCACGCCCTCCAGGATTCGGCCCTCTGCTTGCAGCAGCCAGGGACTCTGCCAGGCCTTAGCTTGTGCCTGGCCGCCTGTGGCCAGGGACCCCACTGGGACCCACATGCCAGGCCTTCGCCTGCCACCCAGACCAGCAAGGGGATCCACTGGGAACCTGCCAGGCATCTGCCTGCCTGCCCGGGCCAGGAACTCTGGGAGCCACACAACCCGCCTCCTCCCCTAATCTCTCTGCCTCTGCACTGGCCCTGCCTGTCTGGCCAGGAACCTAGGAGGCTGCAGGACACGTTCCCTCCCTCTGGAGCCTTCCTCCCAGCCAGAGACTGCTGGAGGCAAGGGCTCCTTTTGCAAAGGCCACCAGGTGCCCCATCCCATGCCCTGCTACTTGATCCAGGTGTGCCACATTCCAGAGCTGATCCTGCAGCCAGAACTCCCTGGGTGGGGCAGTCCCAGAGGAGCTACACAGGGTCACTCCCTACAAAGATCCAAGAACAACAGCGTGATCCTGCCATAGTCTGATCTGGGAGAGACACCTCCCCAACTCTGAGGACGGTCATAGGCAATAGTGAAAAATAATCATGAGGTGGAATCAACAGAAAAACTCTGGCAATATGAATAATCAGAGTAGATAAACTCGCCCAAGGAACGACAAGGTAGATACAGCACAAGATCCCTTGAATAAGTAAAGGGCTCAGATGTCAGAAGTTGAATTCAGAGTCTGGATAGCAAATAAGATCAGCACAATGGAGGAAAAGATGGAATTAGAATTTCAAGCAGTAATCCAAAAGGCGACCCAAAAGATGTATCAAGAACTGAATGAATTCAATGACAAAATGACCAAAGATTTTGACAAATTGAGACAAGAAGTTGTAGCCCTCAAAGATCTGAGAAATATAGTAGAATCCCTCAGTAACAGAATGGAGCAAGCAGAAGAAAGGATTTCTGACATGGAAGAAAAAGCTTTCGAACACTCCCAAACTTCCAAAGAAGAAGAGAAATGGAAGGCAAAAATGGATCATTCTCTCAGACAACTCTGGGATAACTCGAAGAAAACCAATATTTGCCTTATAGGGATACCTGAAAACGATGAAGTGGTGCCACAAGGCACAGAGTCTATTATTTATGAGATGATGAAAGAGAACTTTCCAGACATGCCAAGAGATCCTGAAATTCAGATAGCAGACAGTTTCAGAACCCCAGCACGACTCAACCCAAATAAGACATCCTCCAGGCACATCATAATTAAGTTCACTAAAGTTAATATGAAGGAGAAAATTCTGAAAGCAGCCAGATGTAAGAAATCCATTACCTACAAGGGGAAGAATATTAGAATAACTACAGATCTCTCTGATCAAACCTTTCAAGCTAGAAGAGAATGGT